>VDFB02015732.1:0-24991 GCA_007258455.2 Sequoia sempervirens | reverse complement strand
TAGTTGCTTTTGGTTTTTCTTTGACAGTGTTTTACATCTTGTGCTTTTATGATTTCCTCATTAATGTTCCCAATTTCTTGTTCTTCACCTAACTTACATTTGTAAAATTTGAACATGGAATTACATGGAATGTGTCAAGGAGATTTTAACAAATCATATTGAAGTTATTCATAATTCTTTTTCATTTTATGTCAAGTTAACCAACATTTATTGACTCTGTTCCAAACACATGTGAAATAATTTGTTTTTCCTACATCTGTTTATCGGATGGTCTTGATGGGCAATGCTATCTTTTTGAACTACAAATGCCCCTTCTGTCTACCCTTTTTGTTACTCTTCATTTTCGATTCTTACCGTGATTACTTTCTATTTTGCATTTTGAATCTTGACTGCTTTCCTATCCATGTATCATTATTACATATATATGCAAAATATATTGCTTGGAGTTTCAAATCTCTTTCTTGAGAGAGATCTCTAGTTTGCCCTTTTCTCAGCAAGCAAGGGTGAGCAAGAGTGTTAGAATAAAACATTTTATCAGTGACAGCCCTAAGCTGCTTCACCCGTGGGATTCGACATATTTTTACATGTTAATGTAGTCCTCATCAGAGTTGGCAAACTGTCCCTGGGTATGGATGCTAATAAATCATAACTTGACTTTACTTTCAAGGGGACTTTGCAATCAATTTTGGTTCATTGTTTTTGCTTCTCCATGGATAGTTATTGGATGGTTTGTGGTGTGCTGCAGTGTAGGTGGTAAGCTATTAGGTGTCAGAGAATATATTGAATTTTGTTTTTATGTAGATATATAAAGGGATATATTAAGCTTGCCATTTTTAACAATAATAGGTCTACAGGGTACAGGAGTTACAAAACTAAAGCTAAAGCAGAAAGAGGCTGAAGGAGTTGCAGAGAAAAGGAAAGGAAGAAGAGGGCCAAGCAGTGTTTTTGGTTCTGGAGCTGCTGGATGCTTATGTGCTTTAGCATCTATAACTGAGTTAGGCGGGTTGGCATTTATGAATCTTTGGCAGCTGGGATTTGTTGCAAGCTTTTGTACCAAGTTGAGTGATACTGTTTCCAGTGAAATTGGGAAGGCCTATGGTAAAACAACGTATACATCTCCCTCTTCTCTATTATATGTATATATGGTTGCGCATACTTTTATTCTTGAATTTCCAATTCAACAAATATAGTTATATTAGAATGTAGCATCTTTCATATTTGCTAGTATGATTCATCACAAAATGAAATTTGGGTGCATAAATATATATTCTGCCATTGCACACGATGAACATGCTGGTAACTGTTCAGAAATTTAACCTCTTGAGTCTGAATTCAATGTCATTCAGACTATTGAAAACATTTCTAATTTTTTTCTGCAGTAAATAAAAGACTCCAATATAGCATTAAACATTTCTTAAAGAAAAATAATACTGATAAACCTATGTAAGAGAAACAACGCTAATAGAATCTTAAATGTAGTAGAAAGAAAATAACTGTATACTCAGAATATAATAAGATCAGTTATCCTAGGAAACCTTTACAATAAAAAGCTCAGCAAAGATGGTGCTCACTTCTGTACTAACTCAACTGTTAACAATACAATAAGAGATTTCACACTTGTGCTTAACATTAATCCATGTATGAGTATTTATATACACATCATTACAGACTAGTTCTTGGTAAGTATTTGCCTCTTGATAGAGTGGATGAATTATGCCGACTAGTTCCTCTCAGGTAGTAAACTTAGGAAAAGAGGAAAATGACTAGTGTGGTTATCAATGAATGAAGCTCACACATATTCCTGTTGAACACACAGCAGTACTGAGGAGGAGGTGGCCGGGCGTTGAATCAGTACTTAAACAAATACATTCATTCAACAGATATCAACCAATTAAAACATGATAAGCAGAAGTACACAAGAGCATGCAACCATAACACCAGATTTACATGGAAAAGCCTACAAGGGAAAAACCATGGTGAGCAAGCTGCTTGGATCTATTGCCCAAATCCAGCCTCACAAATATAACAATTTTTACAACAGGTATTTATGGTCTTTAACCAAAGGAAGTACACTACTCCCTGCTTAGTACAACTTTCACAACAGATATTCACTACCTCAACATACAATTGGATTATTTCAATACATCAGTTACCTTCGGCTCACTGCCTTTGGTACATACAACTGCTTCAATAAGCTATGTTGCTTACAACTCACTGCCTTGAGCAAACTTTCTCATTTACAAGCTCACAATCTTCTTCGTAGTCTTCACATTCACTGCTGATCTATCAAAATTGATCTGTGGCACATTTTATGATCAAAAGATATCCTGTGGAAATCTATTCACACATTGTTTGCTCAAAACATTCACAACACTCTCACACACCTTCTCAAAAACTTTGATCTTCTATTTATACCATCCGTATCCTTCAAAAAGGTTTTCCGAGTCGGCTACAAGCATGAAATATAAGATATACAATATTTACAATGAAGTCGGCTTCAAACACATTTGCAATAGAAAGAAAACTTATGCGGTTCAAGCTGAGAGATATCCAAGACCTATCCTTCATGAAACACATCTTCAAAATTGGCGCACCCATCTAAACTTTTGGCGCAAACAACTCAATATGACAAGTTGGCCCAACAAGCAAGCAAACTGTCAAAACATCAACTCTAGATAAAAGTAAACCATATCAATCAACAAGACAAAACAGTGTGTTAAGCTAATGCATCAGGTCAGTGTTTCAACTATGAAATTGCAGCTGAGGAATGTAAATAGGCGGTGAACTAGCCATGAGAGAATTCCACTCTACCACTTGATTAGTGGGGGGAAGACATTACAATGCAAACAAATTCATCCGCTGCGGAAGGCATCCACTTATGAGTGGGAATTCGCCACTTTTCAGTGGGTGATTAAAGAGAGATTAATTGTTCTTTCTCCACAGTGGCGGTAAACCATCCAGGGGTTACAAATGTATGACATTTAACACTAAATATGCAGCAATTTAAATGACTAGAACAATACTATTGTTTACAGTCTTACAATGAAAACACAACTGCAATTTTCAAGTGTTTTACAATCTTTACAAAACACAATGAAAAGGATGATTTTCCCACTTGATAATCTCTCAATTATTGAAGCTTGAAACCAAATCAGAAAACTGAAGCAAACTGATATAAAAATCTGCAAACTGTAATTCTGAACTAGCAAACTGTAAACACACAAAAATGCTCATAACACCTTCAAAATACCTCTGAATAAGCTGAAGTAATTTGCAAAATATTTCTAAGAGGATGGTGCCCAATATCATTCCTTGAAACTGCATCAAAACTCAATATTTCATTTGGCACGAATTCCAATTCCCTCATAAGATGGTACGGCCTTCTAGAGGAGCGATTTCTCTTGCTAAAATCACACACTTCAAATTAAATTCTGAATTTCTCCAAAGATGGTCGCCATTAGTCTAGAAATCAAATAAGCAAATACCCATACCAAAATAAAATCACACCAACAGCTGTATATAAAAACCTCCTTCAGCCATGAAATACCCAACAAACACAAATTGTAAATTATTGCCAAATTCTTCAACTTTGCAGCTCAATATGTACTTTTGGATGAAGCACACTCTCAACTCTCAATCAACCATCTAGGGAACCATAGTTTCAGGCCTGAAGATTGGAGTAAAATTGCTAAGCTTCCCCTTAGCCAGGTTTTGAAATCAATTCAGCAGCATAACTTTACAATAGTTTCCAAAGATGAGAATGAATGAGCAAGGCCTCAATAAATAAGCTTTAAATGGCAAATGAAACACTCTGAATTCCAAGAAGTCAAATCACTTCAACTTCCAAAAGGGACGCCACTTCAACCATTCACTTTATTTTGAAATAATAAAATATTATTCATCTTCCTTTTTTGGCGTCCATTTCAAAATGCAACAATAAAGCATTTATTAAATCATTAAATGCTCAACTTGACCCCTTAATGTCCCCTCTTTAAAACAACTTGAAGTCATCAAGCCTAGGCGTGGGGTATAAAAACATGAAATTGACTAAGTATAAAACTCAGTCCAAGGAGATAACCAAAACCAACGCCAATACTGAAACTGATGGATTGCCAAAAATAGCATGATGACCTGAGCTGAACTGCTGATGATGCCACTGCCAAAATTAGACTTACTAAAAATAGCCAATGCCAAAAATAGTAAGTTCACCTCAAAACCAACAGAAAGCTGAACTGAGCTGGAAGCAAGACTTACTGAAAGTGGAAACCCTAAATTTTCACATCTGAGTAGCCTACGAATTTCCGGAAATAGGCAAAATCCAAATGAAGAGCATAGGGCTAAATTGGGGACATTACAAAGAAACACTTTGCGGACCTCTTCAACAAACTAGACCTCTTCAACAAACTAATATAGCATGTAGCAACGCTTCTGTGCACTTCTTTTGTCATTCCAAATCAATTCATGCTGGCACAAACACTTGATACTCAAAACAATGGTTCCGGATGTAATGTCCCTTTATTGATTTATCTTGACTTTACCTTTAATCTCCTAAATCAGGGTATCCCAATAGTCCTAATTTTAAGGATAAACTTCAATCTTATTTAAGCAACCTTCAAGACCACTATTGACTTGATTATCAAACTTATATATATATATATATATATTTTGAGGATGACTAATAATATGCTGATAAGTATGAGAGGATATCTGTTATAAACTCTTATATATATAATCTGCTGTTATAACTGTTTTAGGGGTGCAATTTCTGATATCTTTATTGTATTACATGTATTTGCAAGTTGAGCAAAATGATGTCTATCTTGTTCGCTGTTTCTGATTTTTGCTGAGTAATAATCTAAACCAATCCCCTGTTGTTGCTGGCTATTTTCATTTCTTCCTTATTCACCTTTTATTCCTTGTTCCATCTATATCTCTTTCCAATATGTAATCACCTCTTCCAGATCTGTATATATATTTCTTTAGAATCTGTCTATTGTATCTTTCAGATCTGCCTATTATACCTCTGCTGATGCATATGATTTTTCCTGTATATCCTCCTCCCTATATCAGACTTTTATTTATTTCTATGTCTTCGTTTTCTATTTCATGTATGTCTGTTAAATCTCCTTTAATTTCCTTGCTGGTACCTCTCCTCCTTTTACAAATGATTTTACTCATTTATATCCTCCCATATCTACGTGGAAGGCTGCATCAAGGGGCATGACTTTTCTGTTTAGACTAATCGCTTCCTTGTTAAAGAATATACAATCGCAGCTTTTCCTAAATTCTTGCCTTTTATTATGGGATCGCTGCTTTGATTGCTGCCTTTTATTATCTTATGTATATTTTATATTAATATATTATGTGATTGTTATTTTACTATTATACTTAGATTTTAATGTATTTATTTTATATTGGTTTTATATGTATATTTCACTATTTACAATTATAATAATATTTAAGATGCTAATATTTATATTTTAAATATTATATTTAATAATTATAAAATTATCTCGGGATAATTATAATTATAATAATATTAATCTCATATATATATATTTATATGTGTTTTATTTATTCTATTTGTTTATTTGTATTTCAATGTTTGGTTATTTTTTATATTTTAGTGTTGCAATTCGGGGGACATGACACCGGACATACTGCTGAACAGGAGAAGATCACATATCATCTTGTGGAGCAACTAGAGAGCCCAATGAGATTCCATTATGCATTACATAGCCTTTATTCACAGACTTGACCCAAAATATGCTGACACAAATCAATTAGACACCAACAGACCAACCTACCAAGTTGTCGGAACATAGACAACACATTGCCATCTACAAAACCGCCACTAGTGAACCAAATCATCTGAAACTTGGATTGAGCAGACATATCACCTTCAAAATCATAACTCCAAAACTGTAGGATAAAGCACTGTGATGCGGTGAAATGCAAAGACATATAGTTCACTTCTTAACATACATACACTTGAACTTAACAGTTTCATACTTTGACAACTCCAAAACACTTTGCGGCAAAACTTATGCACGGATACATGAAATATACATACCTTTCAACTGTGCAGAGCTACTCTTCAAACTGCAGGACCAAAACTTCATCTGTTGAGGAATGTGGAGCATTTGACAGATCTCCTGTGTAGCCAATCTTGTGCCTTAGATAGATTTGAACTTTATCAACCAAGGCATTTGTCATTCAACCATGAACTTCAACAGATAGACAAACTTACATCTCTTTGACATCAAACACTAAATTGCCATTCAATATAAATGTATATGGTATCTATAAAGGTTGACATCAATGCCAACACCAACAGAGGTTGACATCAATGACAACACACTATCCACACATTTGCCAACAATTCCACCATAGTATACTATAGTCTCCCTATTGAACTTTGCCTTTTTTGGCTATCCCCTAAGTGTGGAAAATTTGGTCCACTCATGATGAATGGTGCCAAAATCCTCAACACCATACGTTTTTTGAATCACCTTCATAAAGCATGCCTTCACATTATCATCTTCCATAGAGGAAACTTTGCGAGGCCTTTGCACATACCACTTTGGGTTCAATGCATAAGGAACAATGTGCAAGGGAGTGTTGAGCTTCTCCCACCTCTAGTAATTTCTGGATATCCCTTAAGTGTAGAAAATTTGGTCCATTCATGATGAATGGTGCCAAAATCCTCAACACTGTACATTTTTTGAATTGCCTTCATAAATTATGCCTTCACATCATCATTTTCCATAGGGGAAACTTTGCTAGGCCTTTGCACATACCACTTTGGGTTCAATGCATAAGCAATGATGTGCAAGGGAGTGTTGAGCTTCTTCCACCTCTAGTAATTAATAGGTTAAATGTATACATTATAGAATTGCAAGGTGGGGTCTTTCACTTCTACAACAACCTTCATTTGGCCAAGCATATTGTTAATGCAATTCATACACCTCTCTGAGGTTTGCAGCATTAGAGTCCCCATATTTGATCATTGTGAAAAATGGAGATGTGATGGAGACAATGTATTTGGCATCAACTAAAAAAATGTCGCTCTTCACCATATTCTTTCACCCTCTTCCCTTGCTCTAACTTGGAATTGGGCCATTGATTCCACTTCTATGTCATTACCATTAGTTGCAATGGCACTTGCAAGTCAAGCATCCTCTCTAAGAGAATGAAATATGAGCATAATTGGACTCTATAGGCTTGAGAAATTCTTACTTGGAGAAGGTTTGGAATAATGCATTTGATGTGTCGTGTCTGCAGATAAACATTTGCACATCTCTCACATTAATAACTACCTATTTGGTCTTGTCTATCTTACCCATGTCCTTGAGTGCATTGTTCATGTCATGCACACAACAAGGAGTCCACTATATATGTTTGTAGGTTGCCTCAACCGACTTCCTTGCTTCTTTACACACAGGTGACATCTGTCATGACTTGTGCTACATTCTTAGAGCCAACCTCCTTAATAGCAACTCTAAGGATGTAAAATTGATACTATACATCCTTGTGGTGCCTTAAACAATCAACAACCCTAAGGAACTAAGGGCCCTTTGTACATGTCACCATAATATTGGTGAGTAGACAATGTCTAATTTCTATCCACCCATCCACAACAACATTACATCCACTTGTGACCTATGTAGTCTTTGTTTTCTCCATAAAAATGCGAATCTTGAAATAGTTCTTGTCCAAGGTTTTGGTCCTCAGTTTTGTTTCCTTTTGTGGTACATGTGAAGGCCTTGCTCCTATAACCTTAACCACAACCTCCTTATAAAAGGAGTCCAAGCAACATGGAATGGAATGCCAATGGCAAAGATCATCTGCCTCATCTTTCATTTGAACATTAAACATCTCTGCTATTGGGTTGAGAGAAATTGTTGCCTTATGTCTCCACTTAGGCCCTATTGTTCTAGACAAAAAATAGAACTTGTGCCATTGCTCGTGCTTGTGGGGAAGTGCCATAGCCACTACCAAGTGTGATCGTGTCATGCTCTTCTCCACCACCAAACAATTTCTGTATCTCTCAGCACAATTATAATGAAATTTGTTTACATGTTTCAACATTCTTGTTGGGGATGTGAAGAAATGAGCATTCATAGAATGGTAAGCTACAAAAATGACATTTCTATAATGGTGTGCCCTTGAAATACTAGAATGGTTTGTTGGGAACTTGGTAGCAAATTCCTATCAAAGGGACCCTTTGCAAATTTTTCCAATACTTTGGGAGGGATCTAAATTGAGAAGCACCACCTATTGAACTAGCTTACTCGTTCCCTCCCTCCCATGTATGTTCTCAGTTTGACTTTTACTTTGAATTTTAGTGTTAGGGTTTTGAGCCTCATTGTCATTCATGCTATCAAAACTCACAGTGACATTGGAAGAAATATAATTTATCATTTAGTTTCATTGCATAAACATAATGGCAAATGTACCGGCTCAAGACTCAAGGATTCTTCATTGTTGTTTCTTACTTTAGATCACATGAAGCACAAGACTAGAGGATACACAAAAATTCGAATCCTTGTTCCTTCAGCCTTTATCAAATAAGGATTTCACTTTTGTTTTTCTTACTTCATGTTGCACAAAGTGAAGAAACAAATGATACTCAAAAGATGCAATCCTTATCTGACTGTTGGTATTAAAATTTGATATTTAAAAAAGAAATAAAAAACTAAACATTAAATATTAATAGTTAAACTTTGAAAATTAAAACTTTAAACTTAAAAAAAGCAAGACTGAAAGATGAACTTAAATTTAAAAAATTACTTCAAGTCCCACAAAGGGCAGAAGCAAGGGATACACAAATGATGCAATCCTAATTTGACTATTAAAATTTAACATTTGAGAAAGAAAAAGAAAACCTTAAACATTAAATACTAATAGTGAAATGTTTAAAATTAAAACTTTAAACTTTAAGAAATTAAAATTAAAAGAGGAATTTTGATTTTGATTTTACTTTTGTTTTTCTTACTTAGATCACACAAGACAAGAGTAGAGGACAAGTCATATAAAAATCAGAAAATCAGCTATATCATTATGCAAAATTGCAAATAAACATTTAAAAATAAATAAAGTTAAAATTCTCAAATACTAAACAGTAAAACACTGTTTAAATATTCTAAAATTATTGTTATAAAACTCTAAATAGTAAAAGCAATAATTAAACAACCCTAAAACAACATATAATAATTTATTATTTTTTAAATCCTACAAAAATAATTTGCATATATAATTCTATGAATAATATATTGAATATTTAATTTGAAAACAAAAAAATATCATTTGATTTAATAATAAAATGTAAATAAAAAGTATGTGTTTGTGAAGTCTTACCTTGAAGGCTTGATTATTTCTTCAAGTTGTTGATTGATGAAGATGTTGAGCTACAACTCATATGGACCAGCTAGGGCTTGAACCTAGTACCTTCCATTTGCTGCTGGAGTGCTCTACAAACTGAGCTACCAGCCCTTTTTGGCCAGCCCATCATCTGTCCGAGTGTGGCTTATTTCCAACATCCCTCCTTAAGCCGCACTATGGGTGCTTGAGTCTCCTAGCTTGGCTATGATACCACATGTTGAGCTACAACTCATATGGACCAGCTAGGACTCAAACTTAGGACCTTCCATTTGCTATTAGGGTGCTCTACCAACTAAAGCTATTGGCCCTCTTTGGCCAGCCCATTGTTGGTCCGGGTGTGGCTTATTTCCAACAGAAGACAATTGAAGTCTTCCTCTTCCTCTTGCTCAATGCAATGCCAAAGTGTTGATGGTGATTTGGATTGAGAGTGGGCATATATATTTATAATTTATTTAAGGTTTTGAGTGAGGTCCATTAACACTTTAGAGTTGGGTATAGTGAATACACTCAACATTCCCCTCTTCGAACAAAATCTTGTAAAGAAGTAGCTAGTAATACACCCACATACTTGGCCCGAATGTCACTATAAGCTTTACACACTAGGATAAAGTGTTTTTCTGATTCAATTGCCCTAGCAATGCAAAAGATACAAATTCTTCTCCCACTCTTTTTTGGGTCTTTTCCATCTACTTGTTTCACATTGAAGATGATGTGAACTAGTTCTCCATTGGGCTATAAGTATTTGCAGCCTCCAAGGGATTGGTGTGTTTCTCATCCCAAACATGAAAGGCTTTGGTAGCAAGGTATTTTAAAGACCCTTAATGCCAAAGCCTTTTGCGTTTGTGGCTAGGAACACATTGATCATGAAATCAACTAGATGACAAAAGTTCTCAAGAAGAATGGGTATAGTAATAGGTACATTGCTAGAGCATTTACAAAGGGTAGAACTCATCACAAGATTGCAAAAGTGTGCAAAACTCACCTAAAAACCCAATAGCTTTCCTACCATATGTTGAGAGTTTTTTTTATAAGGTTCTAAAAATTCTTTGGAAAAAATGCATCAAATGTTTGTTCAAACCACATAAGAAGGTTATGAATTTTATTCCCTTCCTAAAAGATTAGAGGGCACTTTCTCACAACTCAGAAGTCTATAAATAGATTGTGCCTACGAATCTCCCTATGTTGGTGAAGTAGGTCACTCCATTGCCACATGGATCAAAGAACATGGCATGGGAATCAAACACTAGTCCGTTGGAAAATCAGCGTTTGTTGAATATTCTTTCCATACAAAACATCACATTTGCTTAGAAGCTACTAAAATTCTTGTGAAAGATGAAATTTTTCCAAGAGGAAGCTAAAGGAAGTGGTTGAAATCAACAAAGATCCACATAATTTTAATAGAGATGAGGTTTGAGGTCTTAGATTCTCTTGGAAATTGATTATAAACTCACTTAGACAATCTTCAGGCTTCCTCCTTATTTTCTTTATTCTCCTCAATTTCCTTTGTTTGCTTCTTTCTCTCTCCACTCTCTTCTCCTTACTCTTCCTGATCCTCGCCTATCTTTGTTTATTGTGGTTGTCTTTCTTTTTCGTTCTCTTGTTATTTTTTCTTTCTCCCCCTCCCTTGTTCATTTTGTTTTAATTTTGAACTTGTTTCCATCTTGATTTATTTCACTTTTTTGTTATCATTCTCATTGCTTTATGACATTTCCCCTAACCCCCTTTTTACTAAATCATTTTAACTTATGCATCCTACTTTTCCATTTTTCTTAAATATTTTAATTTTTATTAATTGATTTTATTATCATATTTCTAGTTCCTTGCTAAACCAACTTAGCCTTCTTATTTATTTGCACCTTTAACATACCCCCTAAACCCCTTTTTTCATGCCAAATATTCAATTCTCTTTAATCCTTGTTTCAACTTCTTATTTTCAACATTACTTGGGCCTTTGTTAGAGCCAAATCTGCAATACACCCATTCTTTTCATCTTCATCCTAATGATGAATCACAAAATATGATATAAAACATGTAAGCAAAAATTTACTCAGTTTTTTTCTAGAAGTACTTCAATTAGTATATTCCAGTAATTTTTTTAGGTATAATTATGTAATCCAGTAATAAAAATTCTCATTAAGTGGAAACAAAATCATGGTGATTCTCAAACAGGTACCTTATAACAACCCTTTCAGTAGTTCCTAGGGGAACAGAAGGAGCTGTTAGCATTGAAGGAACTTTTGCTGGTCTAGCTGCTTCTATGCTACTTGCATGTGTTTGTTGGCTTATGGGTCAGGTAAGTTTTTTGTTTCTGCCTAAACCTTGGTATTTTTCTATCTTTAATTTTAAAAAAATGTATGCCTTACAATATTTTCTCTACGTTGTGTGACTTACACAGATATGATCTAGAATCTAGAAATTATTTATGTCCTCACAGAAATGAATACATTATGGTTAAATCAAGGCACTGCATTGTCTGAATGCAAATATTTTGAAATCTTCCCTCTGAAATCTATATTTATGTCTGCTTGGAAACAGAAAAAAATCAATGCATTCACAAGTGGTTGACTTGATTTTTGGAATGCTCTTGGTTAATATTTGCTTCTAGTTTTAGTTGCTTAACTTTTTTGTTCTTTCTATTTGTTGTAGAGATACATTTTTCACATCTTTTGTTGCACTTCATCATGTTATTTTTCTGCTATTTATATTATATATATCCCTGTATTGTGATATTATCCTTTCGTTTGAAGAACTTTCTCTCCTTTAATGGGTAGTCCTTTTGGTGGTTGTTTCATCCCGTGGACTACTTTTTTGAATTTCTAATTTGTGGACATTGAGAGAATTTAGTTTCTGTAGATTCGTTGATACTTATTTGGACATTAACTTAGTGCAATTTTAATGATTTTAAATTTTTAGGCTTCCACAGATAAACACTTTATGGATGTATCTGGATGCAATTGTTGAGTTTTTTCCTTCTTAATGTTCTGAGACTCCTCCAAGACCCCTCATTTTGGGATCAAAAATATGTTTTGGAATTGCTTTCATTGTTTTTTGAATATATAGTGTAAGAGGCTTCTTGAAAAGAGTCCGCCAAAAAATTGATGATGAAAATTGCGTGAATGTTCCTATCCCACCATGTTTAATATCTCTATCATGCTCCGTGATTCTTGGGTGAATGGATCTACCAATTTCACCAATGTATGGTATTCTACATTTTACAACCCACTTGTTCTTCGGGTCACATTTGTGCTTGTGGATCTCAACTTGTTCTTTAGGGTGTTAATAGGTAGGAAGATGGTATCAATTCCTTTTTCTTTTCAGTGTTTTTTGAAATCTGTCCGTTGTATTCTTTATGTAGGGCAAAAAGGTCTTTCGTTTAAGTTTGTCTTCTTTCCCATCATTTTCCTTCAGTGGGTTAATTTTCCTTTTTATATTTTGAAATGCATAGTTAATCTGTTTTTCTTTGTACCCATTCTTTTTCAAAACTCTTGTTCAGTATTCTTTTTTTTAATTAAAATGCTGATATCCTTAAGGTTTTGATAGTCAATATTTTTATAGTACCAGCTTTTAGTGCAAGGTGATGATGGTTAGGAAAGTGGTTTTGATTTTTTATTATTTTGAGTAGTTTTGAAATTTAGTCTGTTGTGTTCTTTCTATAAGAGTAAAGAAAGATCTTTCGGTTATGTTTATCTTATTTTCCCTCATTTTTCTAGTGTTCTAGTTTTTTTTTTTTTTATATCTTGAGAAGCATAGTTAATTTTTTTTTCATTAAATTTGTAAAACTCTTTTTTTTTTTTAATTTAAAAAGGTGCAACACACCCATATTATTAGGGGTAAATGTTGATGATACATTGTAGTGGCGGGAGATTCTTTCTCTCATCAAATAAATATTGTGTGAATGAGGCCGGCACTTGAAGAAAGTCGTCTCATTTAATATATTAATTTATATTTTATTCTATGCAAGCTGACTCAAGATTAAAAGTCCGCCACCCTTGGAAAAGTCGTTTCACTATGAAGGAGGCCGACTCTTCACCAAGAGTCACTTCGATGGGTTTAGATACAAGGCATCTCATTCTTCTTTATGATTATTATTATTAAAAAGGAGTTCGCATCAGCAGGAGTTCGATTTATATATACAGCAGATCAACTTGAGAAGAAGTTCGACATTCATCATTGATTGTGTATTTGCCTCAAGTGTGGCGCTATTATCATCATTATTCTGAAGTCACTCGTACAAGCTACAACAGATTATATTATTGTTAGTGCAGATCGATATCAAGGACATCTACAGCAGTCCTTCATTTGCTGAGAGCAAATCTATATCAAGGAGAATTCATCAATATTGTGTACATCTTGCATCTAAGAGAGGTTCTATATTCATTGCATCAGATCGGCCTAGTGTTGGCCCAATTGTAAAGCTAATTGTTGTTCTCTCATTCAATATATAAGTGATATATTTGTGGTTGGGTTTTTTCTCCCTCGAGAAGGAGGGTTTTCCTAGGGTATCTTGTTGTGTTCTTTGTTTCATGTGTTACATTTTTGATTGCTTACATTTCTGATCCTAAAACTAACATGGTATCAGAGCGGGTCTAAGGAAAGATCATAATAGACTCTGTGATGGATCACTTAGTACCGATCATCTCTAAGTTAAAGACAGCTAAAGAAATGTTTGATACTATAAAAGGATTGTATGAGATCAACAACACCAACAGAGCCCTTGCTTTGAGACAACAACTTCACCATGTAAAAATGGATAAAGATGATCTAGTCATCTCATTCTTTATGAAGATTGCTGATTTGAGAAATCAGTTGAGCACTATTGGGGATATAATTGTAGACAAAGATCTTGTTATGATGGCACTTAATGGTCTTCCTCAAACTTGGGAACCCTTTATTCAAAGCATCAGTGGGAGATCTAAGTTACCCAAGTTTGATCGTCTTCGAGCTGATTGTATTCAAGAAGAGTCAAGGTTGGCAACAAGAGGAATTGGGAGAAGCCATCATGATGTAGAAAATCAAGTTCTTGCTACACATACTTCTAGAGAAAGAGGCGAAGGAAGAAAGAGGAATAGAGACATAGAACCAGATTCTGCCCCTGAACCGAAAAAGAAGAAGGATTTTTCTCACATTCAATGTTACAGGTGTGACAAGTATGGTCACTTTGCTCGAGATTGCAAATTCAGGTCTACTCAACTTGTTTCTTCTGTGGAAATTGACATAGGGACATCTCAGAAGGAGCCAAGTTCTAAAGTCAATTCAGAAGGTTTCTTTTTCTAAAGCCAATCAATTTCTTCGAAGAGGAGGAAATAACATTCAAAGGGAGTCTGACATACCATCAGAGGCAACCTTGGACGAGAAGGTCAGGAGGTTGGTATCAGCTTTAGAGGGAGTCACATCATCATGAAGACTTGTTGTTAGTGTATATTTCTCTGTGACGGAGAAATATGAGGTGAAAGCCCTTGTTAGTGTATATTTCTCTGTGACAGAGAAGTATGAGGTGAAAGCCCTTGTTAGTGTATATTTCTCTGTGACGGAGAAGTATGAGGTGAAAGCCCTTCTTAATGCATTTTTCTCTGAGATAGAGAAATTTGAGGTGAAAGCCCATGTCTATCTCTGAGATGGAGATGTAGTTCTTTCCACCCTTTGGGAGTAGCCATGGTGGATGTCATGTTGAGAGACTCCATGACAACATCACGTTGAGAGACTCCGTGATGAATCCTTTGTACTTGTGCCTATCCACACATGGGAGTAGCTATGGTGGACGTCATGTTGAGAGACTCCATGATGACATCACGTTGAGTTGTTTCGTGATGGGCACTTGTGCACATGTTCCTTTCCACACATGGGAGCAGCCATGGTGGACGTCATGTTGAGTGACTCAATGACGATATCACGTTGAGTGACTCCATGATGAACTCTTTTCCACAAATGGGTGTAGCCATTGTGGGTGTCATGTTGAGAGACTCCATGACATAGATATCTGGAAAGATATCTCCCTAGCTAAGAGGGAGTGTTGATGATACATTGTAGCGGCATGAGATTCTTTCTCTCATCAAATAAATATTGTGTGAATGAGGCCGACACTTGAAGAAAGTCGTCTCATTTAATATATTAAGTTATATTTTATTCTATGCAAGCCGACTCAAGATTAAAAGTCCGCCACCCTTGGAAAAGGCGTTTCACTATGAAGGAAGCCGACTCTTCACCAAGAGTCACTTCGATGGGTTTAAATACAAGGCATCTCATTCTTCTTTATGATTATTATTATTAAAAAGGAGTTCGCATCAACAGGAGTTCGATTTATATATACAATAGATCAACTTGAGAAGAAGTTCGAAATTCATCATTGATTGTGTATTTGCCTCAAGTGTGGCGCTATTATCATCATTATTCTGAAGTCACTCGTACAAGCTACAGCAGATTATATTATTGTTAGTGCAGATCGATATCAAGGACATCTACAACAGTCCTTCATTTGCTGAGAGCAGATCTATAACAAGGAGAATTCATCAATATTGTGTACATCTTGCATCTAAGAGAGGTGCTATATTCATTGCATCAGATCGGTCTAGTGTTGGCCCAATTGTAAAGCTAATTGTTGTTCTCTCATTCAATATATAAGTGATATATTTGTGGCTGGGTTTTTTCTCCCTCGAGAAGGAGGGTTTTTGAGATGAGTCCTGCTGGCTCACAACTCAAACCCCTGTACTTTTCTTAAATCTTATTGTGTTTTTTAGTTTTTTAAGAGAGTTTGTAGACAGAAGAGAAGGGGCGCATCATATAAAAGCTCATAAAAATGCAATACAGTAATATTTTAATCAACGGATGTAATAGATGTTATTCTGCAATACATACAATGGGATTGCAAATGAATTACATACCCGAAATGCTCCAGAATAATTAAATAAAGAAGTATCTCAGTTTGCCAGCCGAAATTGATGAAAACTGACAAAAAGGCTCGCCTAGGCTCTAGATCTGACTTCTCCCTCTCCGAAATAGGATGCAAACCCTTGAGAAAGGTAGGCGCCAAGAATGGAATACAAACAAAAGCCAAAAGAAAGGCGTTTCAACTAGTTACTTCACACGCCTCCCCAAAAAGGCACATTTCCCAATGTAAAAGTATGGCCCAAGTAGAATGCTGAAGAGCCAAAGATGGAAGCTGTGGAATTGCTGAAGAGGACGCCTCAAGTGTAGAAACCCCCTTATTGCAGACAAGTATAAACTGAATAATAAACTTTGTTAGAAGCATGTAGAACCTCTGAATGAAGCCCTCACAGTTGCACTAATTCGACTGGTCTCTCACAGTCTAAAAAATGCTCAACATCGAAGAGATATCGTTCTCCAATGGAAATATTGCTCAAACCCTGATCACAGAGGAAAGCACAGAGAAAACCTCAAAGGCAAAGTCGAAATAATCATGAATGAATTTCTCATTGCCCAAAATTCCTTATATCTAAAAAGGCACTCATTTCCAAGAAGATACGCCACTTGCAACATTTAAATATTTTAAATCATATTTAAATCACTTTTTCAATAGTTGCAAGTTAAATATTTGGGCGCCCACTTTTATGCATAAGTGATTTAATTTTAAATCACCTTTATGTAATATTTAAGTGATATAAAATATATAAAGTCAATTTGACTTTATAAAAAAGCATTAAGTTAAATAATTAACTCAAATCACTTAAAAATCCATAACTCTCTCAAAACTCCAAATATTCCTGTGCCGTCAGAAGCTGTCAACCCCTGAACTGCCAACGCCTGTTGTGAACCAATCACTGAGCTCTGAAAAAGAGAACGACCAACTCCTCTAGAAAATATCACTGACCCTCTAACCAATCCAGTTAGCCCACAAGGGTCCAAGAAAAAGGCTAACACACTGTTCCCGAGAACTGACTAGAGCGGGGACATCACAGTTTTCCCAGGGTATCTTGTTGTGTTCTTTGTTTCATGTGTTACATTTTTGATTGCTTACATTTCTGATCCTAAAACTAATAGTAAACGCTTTTGACCGGAGCTATGAACTGGGTACAAGAAACCACAAGATACTACCAAACCCGTGAGCGCATTGGCCCAGCGAAGGCACAAGGCCTGCGAGCACTTTGACCCAGTGAGGGTTTGAACCGTGGTGGCCATCACTACAACCAAGCGACTTGACTACCGAACCATGCCCATATCGGCAAATCTATAAAACTCTTGTTAGGTATGCTCATTCCTGATTTAAACGTTCATCATCTGATATCTTTAAGGCTCCAGTGGCCAGTATTTTAAAACATCTTTTTGTGCAAGGTGATTGAAGGAGCTAGCTTGCAGGCAAAGATTTGTTTGTTTTCTTCCTATAGACTTGGTGTGTGAAAGTTTCATCTTCTTTCCTTCCTTCCTAAAAGAACCTCAAGAAATGGAAGAAAACCAGGAAATCATTGATGCTCTCTTTTCCATGATGTCAATACATATTCATGCCAACTATATGTCTTCAACCAACTTGGTTTTAATGGGTATGCTTCATGTGCTTTCTTCCCAAAGTCCACGATAAATAAGTTTAGTTGCCCTTCCAAATAATAGAGGATTTTGTCAAGGGTCTCTTTGATAAGAAGTCACCTTTAAAACAATTTGCAACCAGATTACAAGCAAAACCTAGGGTAATGAGGGGCACTAGGCTATGAAGATGTCATTTTTGGCAATTTGAATCTCAAGGCAGCATTACAAGAGTTAATGCAGACTGTCTTTATTTCACAAACATGTCTAGGAGTATGTAAAGCATTTTCACTTGAAAAAAGAATTGAAATAAATAGATTTTGGGGTTGTGTTGATGACCAAAGTCCTGTACTTGCTCCTCTACCATTGAGGGTTCCTACTCCTAGTAGTAGTGGGACTGCTCAAGATCTACAAGTTTCAATTCATTCTACTTAGACTTTTCCTTATAGTTTAGGGGTAGCAGAGCCTATGGGGAAATGTAGGATGGCCACTAGTGATGTTGCAAACATGGTGGTGGAATTATTCAATGTGTAGAATAGGGATGAGGTAGATGATGCCTTTGGAAAATTCTTCTTTGTCAATGGCATTCCATTCCATATGGCTCGCTCTCCTTATTATAAGGAGACCGGCAAAAATAATAAAAGCAAGACAATCATATGTGTCACAAGGGAAGACAAAGTTGAGGACAACAGTATTGGATAAGAACCATTCCAAGATTAATATTCTAATGGAGAAAATGAAGGATACCTTGGTTACTAGTGGACGCAGTATAATTATGGATGGGTGGATGAAAATATCAACCATTGCCCACTCATCAACATTATGGTCACATGTATAGAGGGCCGTTACTTCCTTAGGGCTATGCATTGTTCAAAGCACCTCAAGGACATTGATTTTCAGTTCCAAATCCTTAGAGTTGTTATTGAGGAGGTTGGGCCGGAGAATGCGATGCAAGTAGTGACAAATGCAACATATGTGTGCAAAGCTGCATAAAAATTGATTGAGGCAGCCTATAGGAATATTTTCTACTTATGTGTTTCCTATAGAAGCTTACATCTCAACCATGTCTCTGCAAGAGATAACAAAATTTTAACAAAATAGTCATGAAACAAATTAGAATGATCTTAATGCATGCAATCCTACTAAAGACTTCAAGGGAAATACGTTAACTAATTCTTATGTGGAATGGTTGTTATGCCTAGTGTAATTGTAATCTAATCTTATCAGATTTAATCCTAAATGAACCTATGGAAATTCTAAGCTTGAAATTCTGTTCTTAATTCTAAGTCAGATTTATTTCTTTTGTGTCAAATGTGCTGATTGCAGAACATTTATCGATTTCAATATTTTGCAAGTAAGGGAATGAAGTCCCATTTATATGAGGGAGACACGCCTCAAGGAGAGACGCGTCTCATGAGAGGACGTGTCTCCACAAAGTGAAGACACGTCCACTCATGGGACGTGTCCCTTGAGCGTGCGGGCTTCCTTAACAACTGAAGCCATTCGGTGTTAACAAAGACTAATATGAGTGTTTTCAACAATCATCTAATATGAATTCAATTTATCCATTTTCAAATTTTGATCATCTTCAGAAATTCGAATAACTTATTTGATGGATTTATATTTTAAGAACAGTTTGGTTAAATATAAATGATGATGATGCATGAATGCAATCATCATTTATATCTGACCAAAGCTATCTTAAATCAACACCTAGACAAGTTAGTTGTAAGAAATAATTGTGAACTATCCACTACAGGTGCTTTAAAAGGAATTCTCAAGTCGCAAAATCTCTGTGGCTTACAAATTTTTACTATCTCTACATTCCCGATGGGAATATCTCACTCCACTACTTTGTGTTCATGTGAAGCACACAATATCTTACTTTAGTGTTTCAATACCTACCAAGTATGGGTAAAGAGAAGGTATCAATATCCATAAGTTACAATGACTTTTTTCATTTAACTAAAATTTCCTTGCTCAAATGACATACGGCTCCCTAATATAATCACCATATATGCAGAATAAGAAAATTATTGATATAATTATAAAGGGATTTCTTTGCACAGTACAAGCCCCTAATGCCATCATTTAGACGCATCTGAGGGGTTTATTCCCCTTTTCCCTGAAAGGGGAATGGAGTTTTGGGAATAGGGACAAAATGCTTCCCTCCCCTTCTCAACTACCTCCATCACCCTCCGTTTCTTTAGTTTTTATTTTTTTGGGGATGTCCCAGGGACGCCTGATGTCCCCTCTACACAGGGGGCTTCATTGGGATGTTCCCTCTATAGTGGGCATCCCTTGGCAATGTCTCTCATAAGAAACTCTAAGGGGGATACTAGGCTGTCCCTACCATCCCCGTGATGTCTTGGGGACATCCTGATCCTCGTCCTTCAAAACCTTTTTGTGATCTAATTGGACTTCATTTTGCTTGATTTGTTTCTGCTTATTCAATCTTGTGTTGCTAGTATATTATGTCTTTGACTAGAAATTGCAAGTCTGTTGCTGTGGAAAATGGGACATAAGAACTGTAGCTTTGTTTGATGCTTTATCATGACTAGAAGCTTCATTCTCTTGAATATGCATATATTTACTTTTGCCTCTTCGAAAGTGATTATTGTTTGCTGATTTTGTAGCCTGGTCTGTCTTTGGATCGGTATATTTGTCTTTCTTGGAAGTTTAGGACTTCAATTGATAATTGGACTTTAGAATGTTGAATAGCAAGTCTTATGGTGTCAGTTTCGTGGGAGATTGAGTGCTTTGTCACAATGGTTGTATCTAGCATATTTGATGCTAGCAGAAATTGAATTTCCCAATTCCCGTGGTTGTGGTGTACATGTGAGCTGACATGTTGCTTCTTGATACAAAATTTTACTTGCCATTTCTAGGGATTCCATGTATTCCATAGTTGGAAACCTTGAAGCTTGCTGCAATTCTTGTTCTGTTTGGCTTTGTTTTTGAGTCTGTTAAATTCCATAATTTCTGTCTGTGTCTCTAATATAGAGTTGTCTTTGGAAACTTCAATACCTACACCTTTTAGCATTTTGGCTTTTTGGACCTTCATCTATGGCTGGGATCCCAGTCACCTTGACTGCATTTGATACAGCTAAACCATGACTGACATTGTCTTCCATGTAAATTGACTTTCATGTGCACTCCAAGCTGGAAATTGCCACAGTAGAATGAATGTTAGTGATTCTTTTGTTAAAGACTAATGTATCTTCAGTGATAGAACCTTCTATTTTTGGGCAAAGATGAAATGAATTCTCTCTCTCTCTCTCTATATATATATATATTCCCCTGCCATCTCCAAAATTTTGGAATTTTTTTGCCATCCTTGGAAACCCATCCCCGCGTTTCCCCCATCCTGGAAACTTGGAGAGACATTGTTCCTAGTGTACAAGCGTGCCTTTCCTTGCATCATATCTACATCATAAAGGTGCATCCCACATTTTTATCATTGGATCAATATTTTCAAATCAAACTCAAATAAACATAAATATCAGGTCTTTTCATCACGACAATTTTCAGTAAGTATTATATGATGTTACAAGGTTTCATCCATAAGTAGGAGTTCTCATCTTATTGCAAGTATTATCATTTTCAAAGCAAATGAAGAAAGATAAGGATATGTGTATCAAACTAACAATGCCCGGGCAGATTTGCATCTGTTTCAGGCTTCAGGTTTTACATGCCCAAACCAGTAAAACAGGCAGTTATTGTCCCTACAGTTTCTCTCACCTTGTTACTGTTTTTTTGTTGTTGATACGGAACAGTTAAAAATGGTTCATGCAAACTTATCATGGTAGTATCATTTTCCCAAGTCAAACTTGGGTGTGCTAATTGATATTCACTAGGTGTGCTTCACAAAGTAATTTTACTAAGTAGTGAGAACAATAAAATGTGGATGACAAGCATATAATGATCTTTTACTTTGCAATGTCCATCATGCAAATCCTTTGTAAAAAGTTAAGAGTTCTAACATTTTTTCTGTTTGTTTTTCATTCTTCACACAGATAGATGGTCCAGGGGCTATAATTTGTGTTATTTCTTCACAACTAGCAAACATTTGCGAAAGCCAAATTGGTGCTTCTTTCCAAGACAAGGAAGGTTTTAAATGGGTACTCACTCTCTGCCTGATATAATTTGTGAAGACAATATAGTTGTCACTCTTTTTCTTTGCTCATACTGTAGACTGCAACTCACTAAAGAATGTAGCCATGCCTCACAAATATGGGGTTGATACGTACTCTTTTATTATTCTGATGAAATGGTTGCCCTTTTCTTGTTTGCTCCTAGGACAGGTATTTGTACACTAAGTATTTTGGCTGATATATCTTCCATTCTTGCAGCTTAATAATGACGTTGTCAACGTAATCAACATCTCAATTGGAACTGGTCTAGCCATTTTACTTAAAAGTTTGCTGGGCTGACGTGTATGAGTTTGGTCTTTCTCATGTGTATGTATTATTATTTATTCCTTGGATAGGCGGCTTAAAGCCTTGTATTTGCTGAAATTTTCATTTTTAAACTTTAACTGCTTTGAGATATTAGACTATCTTGACAGATTATCTCAAATTCTTTTCGAGGTTCTTGAGATTTTTGACACTCGACACAAATGTAGTAAGTTAATGTTTGAAGAAAGTGTAATAAGTTATTGTCAGAAGATTCGTACTGCTGAATAAGGGATGTGTTATAATCTCTTCCCTTGCTAATCAACAGTTATTATATCGAACAAGTTGACTGTAGTACCTAAGATTAACCTTGAAAAGGTGTGACTAAACTTGTGCATGCTGTTATTTATATAGCAATCTATGCCTACTGTACGTTATGCATATATGCCAATCGTGATATTAGCAAATGGATGATTTCACAGTTTAATATACTACAATTCTCATGTGGTTATTGTACCATGCGTATGCTTCCTATTATTGCACGAGGATCCTCCTGTGCTGTGAATATGGAGACTCTACCAGCGAAACTCACAAAGATGATCAATCTCACTAGCTGCGAAGGACAAGGACCCCATAGGAGAACTGGTTGCAATTACATGCACAATGGACCTTCTTAAGCTTTGAAATGTCTCTTATGAAGAATGTCTTGACATGGAATTTTAATTATTTTTTGTTTTAGTTTTTTGGTTGGAGGTCTATTGTGTATATAATGTAATAGTTTGGTATAGATAGCTGAAATGTCCCTTTTTAGAACTTTTTTAATTTTTGCCTTCAAACAATAATTCTGCATTATATTTATAAACATGATTTTATTTAAAATTATGAATTTTATTATAATATTCAGATTTATAACTTATGACATAATTCTGAAAATATAATTTATTTTTATTTTCTGTTATAATTCTCCTTCCAATTTGCAGTTATTCTCCTTGAATGATTGTCCCTAATATCTAGCATAGCTGTAGGGAACATATTTTGTCCGCACAAGTAATGCAAGTCGTGCATGTAGCAATGAATTGTTTTGTAATCTAAACCAGTCTCAGGTTCCTTTGGTATAGCCTAGCTCGAACAACAATGGAGCGATCGATTTATTTTTTCAGAAATTATTTCTGTTTTGTGTACTGAACATTTTTCCTTATAAATATTAATATACTCTGTTTTTTGGCCAATTAAGAACGTAATAGTATGGGATCAAAATGCTTTCTTGGCTTATATTGCCATATTTTCTTCATTAGATAATAGGCTAGATTTTTTTGTTCTGGTTTACGGTTCTTGGGATTTTGTCAAGCGGAAAGACATGTTTGATTGTGCAGTTTGATAGGGCAACTTTTTTTTTTTTTTTATTGGATATGATAGGGCAACTTTGATTTCCATGAATGCAAGCACTTGCACAGATTGCCAACATTTTTGCAAGAATTCCATTAGTAAATTGTCAAGAAGTTTTTGGATATTTCCATGATGGTTGTTCGGAAGCATTGCTATTCCAGGTCACAGACCGAACTACACATGCATGGCTTGGAACTTTCTCCCGTTTGTGAAAGAGGTGAGAGCATGACATTTTTTCGTCTATGTAATCACTCGTACCATTATATTACACAACAATGCTCCTTCAATCACAATGCTTCTTTTATGAGCCTCTTGGGAGCAGTTTCATATGGCTGTTAATCTTTAACCTATCTTTGAAGTTTCCTAGAATGGAGGTATCTAGTTATTGGGTATATTACTGCAAAGATTGATACTTTGCTCTTGTGCCTATCTTTGTTTGAGAGCCCGATTCATAAAAGAGGATCCATTTGTTGTGCACCCAAACTTCATGTTCTGAAAATTATATGTGTCAATTTTAAATGGTTCAAAATTTTATTGCAGCTTATCCGACAAGTTCATTGCTTAAGCCTAAGGTTTTAGGTCCACATCATCAAATATGATACCACATTAGCATGTTTTTATTGAGTGTCATAGAAGATCCCTTAGAAAAGGTTAGTGTAGACACTTTAAAATGATTAATGTATTTTCATCTTATCATTTCATCATTCCTTATCATTTTTGTTAATATTTCTTCTTTTCATCTATATTATCTTAATCTTTTTATCATATTTATATTATAATTATTTAATTATTTCATCATTATTTTTTTCCCTTCAACATTAATTAAAATTAAAATTCAATTTATCTTTAGCTCTTTATAATTAAATAATTTTAAAAAATTATTAATTTTTTAAAATTTATTTAATTAGTTAATGCTTCTTTTTTAAATAAGTTGAAAATAATTTATTTTAATTAAATCTTTTTTTTAATAATTAAATAATTTATTTAATCCTCTTTTAATTTTAAATAAACTATAAATTAAAATAGTTTATTTATTTACATATTTTCTTTCTCCAACTATCATTATGAATTAAAAAAAATTTATTTCTTCTAACTTTTTCCTCTTTTAGCAAATTCAAAAAATGGGTTTCCCTATTTTGAATTTTCTTATTCATTGATCTTTCTAATTAATCTCCACCATTGATCAAACATCAAGTGAAACATATATATAAGAACCTTTCATTTCATTGGACCCCCTAACACTTTTATTATCACTATCAAGCATTCAAGTATTCAAACATTATCAAGCATTCAAGCATCATCAAGCATACCAACATTATCAAGTCTTTATCATTATCATTGTCAATCATATGTAT
>VDFB02015731.1:0-24329 GCA_007258455.2 Sequoia sempervirens | reverse complement strand
ATCAATAAAAATTACAAAAAAACGTGCTTCAGTGAGTCACAAATCTTTTCACAAAAGGATTTAGAAAAATACGATAATTTAGGTCAAAATATGGATGTCATACACATGCATGGTATGGTAAAAAAAAGTCTTTTAAACAATGGTTTTTAGAAACGCCTATTGAAACTCAATTTGTACCATCTGGGTATTGAAATAAATTACATATTTGGAAACTAGACTTTGAGTACTACATTTTATGATTAGTGACTTTTTTGAAGATTCCATCTCTAAGTGCTTCAAATTTTAAGGTCAAATGTGTCAAATTATGAAAATCAGGGAAAACACTTCCACTTTTTGGCCAAAAAGTGGACTCAACTTCTTGCCAACACCCCATCATTTAATTAAATAGTTCCTATAATTTAATTAAAATAAGATAAATATCTATTAAATAATGAAAATATTATTATTCACCTAATATTCATCTATTATTCATCAATAAATTATTTAAAATAATAAAGTCCACCTAATATGCACCAACTATGTATTAAATAACTGATTAAACTCTCAAATTCTACATTATCTAGTTAACTAGCCAATCTATTTAATTCACTCCCTCGTGTAATTTGTTGATTTCCTTCATGCAACTGTTGAACTCCTCTGTAAACTTAGTCAACTCATGTTTTCCATGCAATTAGTTCATGTAATTAGTTAACTTTACCTACCAATCATGCTAGTTAACTCATCATTCAATAATCTTAATAAATCAATCAAGTTGAGTTGAATATTAATCACAAAATTAACATTTACAACTCACCTAGAAGCTTTCTACCTCTCCTCATCAGCTCCAATAATCTTGGCATAGAATCATGATCTAAGATTTAATCTCAATTATTCATTTTCATTTTAAATATATGTATAAATTCAACTTCTCACTCATCATTCCATCATTCAATCTTTAATGCAATATTATGATGTTAAATACATAATTTGAAGAATGTTAATGTTATAATGATAGAATGAGCATACACATATCAACGCATCATGAGCACATGTCTACATGATGCTCAATTAGAGGTTTTCTTGGATAGATTAGTTGTGTTTTAAATTCTATTTTTATTGCATTTATTTGTTTGATCTATTTTCATAGCATTACAAAAAATATGAAAAAAAAAGAAAGATAAAGGATAAGGTCCCACCATGAATGTGAAAATGTATTTGTGGATTTGATCATTCCTTCATTATTTGATGAAGGGTTGAGGGATAATTTATAAAATTTTGATTGAGGATGTGAACTATGAGGGTTTGATCTTAAATGAATGGTTGAGATTGATTGAGATGAGTAAGAAATTTTCACTAAGAACAATCAAGAAGAGTTGTGAGGGTTTCGTAGTGGGATCTAAAATACATGAGGCCAATTGGTTTATTTTAGCTAATTAGTTGTTCATGGGTTAAAAATAGAAGAGAATATGGAGGAGTTATGATGGCTTTTTTTATTGATAACATGAGAATTTTATTAGCAAATGTGCGGGTAGTGTGTTGTCATTAAGTTCAACCTTTGTTGGTGTTGTCATTACCATATGCATCTATATTGAAGGATAGTTCATGGTTGGATGTCAAAGAGATGTAATACTGTCTTATCTGTTGAAGTTCATGATTGGATGCTATCACTGGTACACTATTGTACACCATTAGTCACAGTTCACAATTAGCTATCAAAATACCTTGGTTGATAATGTTTAAATCTGTCTAAGGCACATGATTGGATACACATGAGCATTTTCAAATTCTCTACATTCCTCAATAGATGAAGCTTTGATCTTGTGGCTTGAATAGTAGCTCTGCACAGTTGAAAGGTATGCATATTCCATGCCTCTAAGCATAAGTTCTACTGCAAAGTGTTCTAGAGTTGTTAGGGTAGGAAATTGCTAAGTTCCAGTGAATGTATGATAAGGAGTGAATTGTATGTCTTCACACTTTACTGCATCACATTTCTTTACCTTGTGGTTTTGAAGTTAAGTTTATGAAGATGATATGACTACTTAGTCCAAGTTTTAGATGATTTGGTTCACCACTGATAGTTTTGTAGATGACAATGTGTTGTTTATATTTCGACAACTTGGTAGGATGGTCTATTGGTGTATGATTGATTTGGGTCAACATATTTTAGATCAAGTCTATGTGATGCTTGATGAAATATCTTTGGCCTCTCTAGTTGCTCTACAATATGGTATGTGATCTTCTCCAATACAACAGTGTTCATAATAATTGTTTCTTGAGTATGAATTGTTTGCGCCAACTTGAATCAATATGGAATGACAAAAGGAGTACACAAAAGTGTTGCTACATGCTATATTAGTTTGTTGAAGTGGTCTGCACATTTTTCTTTGGTCTCTCTGGTACCACCTTGGTTTGGAGTTGATGTTTTGATAGTTTGCTTGCTTGTTAGGATGACTTGTCAAGATGAATTACTTGCACCAAGTGTTTAGATTTTTACACCAATTTCAAAGATGTGTTTTGTGAAGAATAGGTCCTAGATTTCCTTCAGCTTGAACCACATAAGTTTTCTTTCATTTGCAAATGTGTTTGAAGCCAACTTCATTGTAAATATTATATATTTTATATTTCATGTTTGTAGTTGACTTGGAGAACCTTTTGAAGGATGCAAATGGTATAAATAGAAGATAAAGGTTTTTGAGAATGTATGTGAATGTGTTGTAAATGTTGAGTGGACAATATGTGAATAGATCTCTGCATAATCCTTTGATCATGAAATGTGCCAAAGATCAATTTTGATAGATCAATAGTGAATGTGAAGACTACAAAGAAGATTGTGAGCTTGTAAATGAGAAAGTTTATTGAAGGTAGTGAGTTGTAGGAAACATAGCTTATTGAAGCAATTGTATGTACCAAAGGTAGTGAGCTGGAGGTAACTGATGTATTGAAATAATCCAATTGTATGTTGAGGTAGTGAACGTCTATTGTGAAAGTTGTATTGATCAGGGATTAGTGAGCTTCCTTTGGTTAAAGACCATAAATACCTATTGTAAAATTTGTTTTATTTGTGAGGTTGAATTTGGACAGTAGATCTAATAAGCTTGTTCACCGTGGTTTTTCCATTATAGGGTTTTCCATATAAATTTGGTGTTATGATTGTTTACATTTGTGTTCTTCTTGTTATGGTTTAATTGGATAATTGCTGATGAGTGAAAATAATTTTTTAAGTACTGATTCACCCCCCCTCTCTACACTTCTGTGTTTTCAACAAATTTTTAGCTTGGCCCAAGCTAGGTGAAACTACAAATGGGGAAACTCATCGTCAACATGATTACACTATATTAATGTGAGTAGTATAGACCCATGAGATGAATAGCACAACATAAGACACAAAGTATACAATCACATTGGCCTAGGAAAGGGTTTGGAGTACGAAATTGCAAGAATGAATGTCAACAACTTCAATGTGAAGGCTTAATAGTTATGATGGAATATTAGTGGATAATTAGATCTTTTTTATTATTTATTGAAAAATGAGTTAAAATGAATAATTAGAATGCATACTCTAGATTTGGAATGAACAATAGGAAACTAATGTAAATATAATATCCTTATTCCAAACCTAAGCATACCTTAGATAGAGAAAGCAAGAAGTAAAAATACAATGAAAACTCAATGAACTATTACTACATAGAAACATTGGATGTATTGGATACGCTCTTGGATGTTTAATGTGAAAAAATGGCTTCTCTTCTAATTAGTAGCATGTTCCTATGGATTAATGGTTAATTTATGATTTGATGAAGGATTGAGGGCTGATTTATAGATTTTTCATTGAGGATGTGAATAGTGAGGAATTGATCTTGAATGGATGGTTGAGATTGATTGAGATGAGTGAAGAATCTTCATTAATTAAGAATAGTTGAGATGAGCTATGAGGGTTCCTAGGTGGCATATTAAACGAGTGAGGATAATTCTTTAATCATTCATTTATTTTAGCTAATTAGTTGTGCATGGGTTAAAAATAAAAGTGAATATGGAGGAATTATGATGATATATTAGTGGATAATTAGATTTTTTATTAATACTTATAGAGAAATAAGTGAAAATAAATTTATTTATTTTTTATTTTTTAAAATAAACAAGCATTAGCCTAATTAAATAAATAACATAAATAATTTAATTAATTAGTGGTGGGAATTGAAAAAGGAATTATCATGAAATGATGAAAAGGTATTAGGATGTGACTATTAATGTAAATATAGTCATTATAATTCCTAGTTAGCTAATTATCCTTCTAGGATTGACTTATTCACACCTAGCTTGAGTTTACTTAGGTTTATTTTGCTTTTTCTCACTTCATATGGTTGAGACATGTGTCCTTATGACTTGAGACACTTATTGACACTTGCTCACACACTTGTCAAGTGAGATCACAAGTGTTCCATCTTTGGAGGGATAGTTAGAGTTTCAATCCTACCTTCTCACATCCTCATCTTTTCCTATATAAGCAAGGCTTGATCATTGTATTTATACACTCTTCATTTATTTGATAAATATACTATTGTGCTTATTTTTTCACTTGTGGAAGTTTGCTTCATACTCTTGGTCTTGGAATTCTCTAACAAGGTAGCAGAGCTATGAGAGCATGTTCCTCCTAGCAATGAGGTTACTGTCATACATATCCCTATAAATAGAGAATCATAGAGACAAACGGACACCTCCATTATGTCCAAAAGGCTTGGGAAATTGTAATGTCCCCTTCTCAAGCTGATGAATTCAGCTTGACCGCTACATTACTGAAACCTCGTAGAGGGCTACTTCCTGAGGGTAAAATTAGGTTTCCCTGCTCGCAGGTTGTTGTTGTTCAAAAATTTGAGATTGATCCGTGGATTCTTTCCTGGTTTTCAAAGAGCTTCAAGAAGGTGTGATTTTCCTCGCGGCACTGAAAGATCTTTGAATTTACTATTTTTAGTAAATTATATTTCTGGCAGTGGTCATGTTGGTTTCGGAACGGTTGGCTCTCATCTTCAGTCAGCTCAGTTGGTTTGATCAATTTTGGCCTTGGGATGCATTTTGGAGAGATAACTTCATTTTATTTAAATAATGTTATGTTAACGTTATATTTTAATGTTGACTCCCCCCTTGGCCTAGCTACATCACTTCAAGTTGTTCTTAAAAGGTGACTTCATGGGTGGACTTCTTAGAGGTAATTTATCATTTTGAGAGGTTATTTTCTTGTTTGGAAGGAGGGACACCTACTTGATGGAGAGATTATTTAACAAAGTCAAATATTTCCTTAATGCAAAAGGGACTTCATTCTTAGAGTGGGAAAAAGGTCATTTCAAATTTGAAAATTAGGGCTTTACTTCTAGAAGCTTCTAGAGATCGGGCTGAACTTCTTTATAAATAGAGACCTCTTCCCTTCATTGGATAATCTGATGTCTACAATAAAGTTATGCTGCCAAAATGGTGATTGGATTGCTTCGAGGAATGAATGCCTCCTAGCCTTGGCTCAACTTCTTGCTTGAAAATAGCAGCTAGTGGAGAGTTAGTTGTAGTTGAGTGGTCTTGTAGTGATATTTTGCATTGTAGTGGTCTTTTGGCATGTTGGAGTTGAATTCTTGCATACTTTTTCAAATTCTGGAGTTGCTGATCATCATGGCTGATTGTGTTTCTTCATAGCTTCATAATAAAATTATTCTTGTTCTGGGTATTGAACCTTTGAATTTCTTAGCTTGGGGTGACCATTCTTGACAAGTTGCAGATTTTATTATCAAGAACTGAATTTTCTAGAGAGAAATCACCCTTCCTTGAGGGTCATACCATTTTGTACTTGCTTTGAAATTCGTGCCAAAAAATATACAGCAGTTTGGGTCAGTTTTACGGTTCTTACTTGGGTGCCATCATTCTAGGAAGCTAATGCACTTTATTTGGAGTCATTTGGATGAGTCTAGTGTGAGCTGCAAGCATTTTAGTAAGGTTATGTGTTGCTGGTTATGCATTTTAGTCCATGGTCCTCATAATGATTTTAGGAAATTGCATTTTGCGAAGGGCTGGTAATTAGGAAGTATTATTGTTTTGTGGAGATCTTGTATTCTTTAATTGCAACATTGAGAGCTTCATCTTGTTCTTTTGCGTGCACACTTATTACACCGTGAAGTCGATCAAGAGGTATTGTTACACTTCTTAACCTTTCATAGAAGCAAATAAGTGGAAGAGGTCACTTGCTACCTATTTATGTTTTGAATTGCATTGTAGTTCTTAGCATCTCGGCCATATGGCAGTCTAATTCCCACCTTGGGTTGGAAAGCACATTTGGCATCGAAGCCATTTCAAGATTTGTAGTTGGTAGGGTCCTTCCTCGGACCATATGTTCGTCCACCTTGGACACATTCTTGGTTAGAGTTACTTAGTTCAACAATGCATTAAGATCCTCTGACCATATGCTCACACCTTTCCCATCTCAGGATCCTGGTGTACATTCTTGGTTAGGGTTAATTCCGCATCGTTTGGGTTTCCAACTAACCTTAACGGATGCATGTTGTTTGTAATTGCATTCAAAAAAATAAAAAAAATTGGTTCAAAATATTTCAGTGGTATAAGAGCACACACATCCTACCATCCTGTGAAAAAGACTTCCTATGAGTGACAGAGAAAAGAGGTACTTAGCAAGAGAAGACAAGAAAGTTGCTAGTCAGTGGCAGCCATATCAGGTTCCAAAAGGTCAGACATCATCAGAGGTATTAAGGGCACTTTGGTATTCTTCTCAGACACCAGAAATGGGGGATGCAGAGAGGACACTTGGTGGTAATGAGAGGTTTACTAGTAACACGGATGCAAGAGGAAAAGAGAGAAATAATGCCCAGTACAGGAAAGAGGTTTGAGAGGAAGATGGATGCCATGTTGGATATGATGTCCTTCATGATGGGGAGAATGGGTCAGAATCCAATTCCACAGAACAATCCAGGGCATACTAGAGAGCATAGTGCTTCCAACCAGCATAATGGTTATGCTGCTCAACATACTACAAACAACACATATATCACTTCCAAACCATTTAAACCCACTTTCTTGGCACCAGTGAACCCTCAACCTGATCTGGAAGAAAATGCATCATTTGTGGAGTAGTTGAGACTTAATCGTGCTGAGTATGATTCCCTTCCTGATGAAATCAAGCAAGACATGTCTTACAATGACTTTGTGGACCATAAGAGGAAGAATAAAGGACAAGGAAGACATCATGAACATAGGGGAACAGCAGTATAGAGGGATTTGCACCAAGCTATCAACAAGGTTGCGTTTCCACATTTCGATGGGAGTGATAGTAGCTCAACTCGAGCTTGGATACAGAAGCTAGATAACTATCTAGCCCTTAGACCTATGGCAAAAGAGGAGGCAATCAAGTTTGCTACGCTACACTTGGATGGGGTAGCACATGAATGGTGGTACCATGGCCTAGTCACCTTGGGTCATCGGTCTATCACTACCTATGATGAGTTCACCAATAGACTCATAGAGAGATTTGAGAAAAAGGATCCAAAAGTACATTTCAGGGAGTTGGCATATCTTAGACAATATGGCACAGTTGATGCCTACATAGCTGAGTTTCAGAGACTTTCAGTAATGGTCACGGGAATCACTGAGAGACGGTTGGTGATCCTATTCAATGAAGGGCTTATGGAGCCACTCAAGGGTTGGATTAAAGCTTTTGATCCACCCTCTTTATAGGAGGTGATGAAGAAAGAAAGAAATATGGAGTGGGCTGCTCCTAAAGCAAAATTTCAATCCAAACCTTCATTCCACAAAAAGGATAGAGGAAAAAGACCTCACCATAAGGAGTTCAAACAACATAAAACTCATGTCACAAGGTTGGATCCAAAGACACTTAATGAACTTAGAAGAAAGGGGTTATGTTTCCGGTGTAGAGAAAAATGGTCCCAAGATCATATTTTCCCAAAAGGAGTCAAAATTCATCAAATCGAATACTATTCAGCTGAAGAAAGTAATTCTGATTTTTTAGACCAACAGTCTGATTTTGATGACAGTGAAGTGGAAAGAGCTCCAAAAGAGTCCAAAGATGAAAAGGGAAGTGGGGGTACTTTGGCTCAACTTTTGAGCTTTCACAAAAATGAATCCTTCAAAGTTCAAGGGATGATTAAGGGGCAGCGAATAGTTGCTTTGATTGACACTGGAGCAACGCATAACTTCATTGATGAAGTGGTGGTGGCAAAGAAGGGGCTGCAAACGAAAGAATTTGAAGGCTTCAAGGTTATGGTTGTTGATGGGTTTCACATCTCTTGCACCAAGAAGATTTCAAACATGTCTATGCAATTGGGCAACTATGAAGTCAAGGATGACTTCTATGTAGTCAACATTGGAGATACGGATGTTGTCCTAGGCATTCAATGGCTGCGTTCTCTTGGAGAGATCTCTCTAAATCTGAAAACCATGGAGCTCAAGTTTCAATCCGATGGAAAGAAGGTGGTGCTAAGGGGAATGTCAAATGGTGGTCCTTGGATTGTGTCATTCAAGAGAATAGAATGGCTGATTCGGCATGATCAAGTTGAGTGGGCTGCGGAATGTATGATTCTTCCATCTAGTCCGGTTGAAACAAAGAGGGACTATCCTCCTGATATTCAGTCTATACTCACCAAGAAGAGCAAGGTGTTTGCTGATTTACCGCCTGGGCCACCTCCTGAACGGGGTTTGGAGCATGTCATAGAACTCAAGGAAGCGGCTAAGCCAGTCATCACAACACCATATCGGTACCCTAAGAAGCAGCAGGATGAGATTGAGAAAAACATAAAGGAACTCTTGGAGATGGGCTTCATTCGTCCAAGCAAGAGTCCCTTTGCTTCAACAGTTGTTCTTGTGAAGAAGGATGGTACCATCTGCATGTGTGTGGATTATCGTGCTTTGAATCAAAGTACAATAAAAAATCGATACCCCATTCCAAGGATAGATGAGCTCATTGATGAGCTACATGGAGCCAAGTTATTTTCAAAGATTGATTTGAGGTCGGGCTACTACCAGATTCAGATGAGAGGGTCTGATGTGGAGAAAACAACATTTAGATGTCACTATGGTCACTTCAAGTTTTTAGTCATGCCATTTGGGTTGACTAATGCTCCTGCTACCTTCTAGTCTTGTATGAACATAGTCTTTCAGAAGCAGTTAAAGAAGTTTGTATTGATCTTTTTTGATGATATCCTTATCTTCAGCAAGACATGGGAAGAACATCTCAAGCACTTGGAGGAAGTGCTTAGCATCCTAGAATTAGAAAGTTTGTTTGCCAAAGAATCCAAATGTGAATTTGGAATGAAGGAGCTGCTCTACCTTGGTCACATAATCAGTGTTGATGGAGTGAAGGTTGACCCTGAAAAGATCAAGGCGATAGTTGATTGGCCACCTCCAGAGTACTTGACTCATTTGAAATGGTTCTTGGGTCTTTGTGGTTTTTACAGAAGATTTGTGAAAGGCTACTCACAAAGTGCTGCTCCTCTTACTGACCTCACGAAAAAGGGGGCTTTCTGTTGGTCAGAAAAGGCTCAAAATACTTTTGATAAGTTCAAGAAGATCATGAGCTCTTGTCCGGTTTTGGCGATACCAGATTTTTCCAAGCCTTTCGAGCTACAGTGTGATGCATCCGGAGAAGGTGTTGGGGCTGTTTTGATGCAAGACAAGCATCCCATTGTGTTTGAAAGTAGAAAGTTAAGGGGTGTTGAAAGGACCTTATCCATCTATGACAGGGAAATGCTTGCAATCATCCATGCATTAGCTAAGTTCAGACAGTATTTGGTGGGGAGCCAGTTTGTGGTCAAGACTGATCACAATAGTCTCAAGCACTTCATGCACGTAAGGATTTGAACAAGAGACAACAAAGTGGGAGAGTAAGCTTCATTAAGCATTTATTTTGACATTGAATATGTCAAAGGGATAAACAATATTGTGGCTAATGCTCTATCTAGGAGACTTCATTTGAGCTCACGCTACGAGCTATCACGATTGAAGGAAATGTTGCTTGCTGATTATGCCAAAATCAGTTTGCAACCAACATCAATAAGGTACTCATGACGAAAGGTACAAGGTGGTTGAAGGGCTGATACACTACAAGGGTAGAATCTTTTTGGTGGCTGATTCTAAGCTCAAAAAGAAGATTTTGATGACATTCCACTTGCTGGTCATCGGGGTTTCTTCAAGACATATAGGCAGATTCGGGAAAGATTTTCTTGGAAAGGGCTGAAAGGGGAAGTTCAACGCTACATTTAGGAGTGTCCCACTTGTCAGATGAACAAGAATGAGCATACTCTACCAGCTGGTCTGCTGCAACCTCTTCCCATTCCCAACCAAAAATGGGAAAGCATATCAATGGACTTCATCACTAGGTTGCCAAAGGTCCAAGGCAAAGATTGTATCTATGTTGTAGTGGACAGATTAACAAAGTTTGCTACTTCTTTGCCATCACTAGCTCATTTTTAGCAGCTCAAGTTGCAGATTTGTTTTTTCATGAGGTGTTTAGACTGCATGGATTGCTGAAAAACATTGTGAGTGATAGGGACAGCAAGTTCCTAAGCACTTTTTGGCAAGAAGTCTTCAGGATGAGTGGTACGGTGCTCACTCCAAGCACCAGTTATCACCCTCAAACAGATGGTCAAACAGAGATAGCAAACAAATGGTTGGAAGGCTATCTTAGGAACTATGTTTCGGAACAGCAAAGGGCATGGGTGAAATGGCTTCAACTAGGAGAATATTACTACAACTCATCCTTTCACATGTCAATAAGGATGTCTCCATTCTTGGCTCTTTATGGTTATGAGGCTCCTAGCTTTGCGGATTTGGTGTTTGGTGATAGCAAAGCCCCTCAAGCCAAGGATTTGTTACAGCATAGCCAAGATATCTTGAAGTCCTTGAAGAACAATCTTCAGATTGCACAGAATCAGCATAAGATGTACGCTAATCAACGGTGTGTTGAGCGCTCTTTTGAGGTTGGAGATATGGTTTATTTTCGACTACAGCCTTACAGACAGTCTACTCTCAAGAAGAGTGGAGTTGAGAAGCTCAAGCCTCGCTTCTATGGGCCATTCGAAGTTATCAGAAAGGTTGGAGCAATAGCTTATGAATTGGAGCTACCATCGAATAGCAGAGTACACAATGTCTTCCACGTGTCTCGCCTCAAGAAGGCACTTGGACATAATGTTGTTGCTTCCTCACAGTTACCAGCTTTGGACGAAGAAGGGCAATTGATTTTGATTCCAAAGGAGATTATTGATTCCAAAAAGCGTTCTTTGAGAAGAAGAACAATCAGAGAATACTTGGTGAAATGGAAGAACTTGCCTTTGGAGGATGCAACTTGGGAGAATGAGGAGATTTTGCAGCATCCAGGCTTGCGTTTGCTTGAGGGAAAGCAATCTTGGGGAGGGCGGACTGTAATGTCCCCTTCTCAAGCGTGATGAATTCAGTTGACCGTTGGCCTATTCGAGACCGAGGGCTACCGAGAGGGTAAAATTAGGGTTTCCCATTTCAAGGTTGTTGTTGTTCAAAATTTGGAGATTTCTGATCTGTGGATTCTTTCTCTGGTTTTTCAGAGAGCATCGCGGGTGTGGATTTGGTGCTAAGTAACTGAAAGATCTTTGAATTTACTATTTAGTAAATTCTATTTCTGGCAGTGGTCCTGTGGTTTCAGGTAGTTGGCTCTCTTCTTCAGCCAGTTCAGTTGGTTTGATCAATTTTGGCCTTGGGATGCATTCTGGAGAGATAAGTTCAATTAATTTAAATAATGTTATATTTTAATGTTGACTCCCCCCTTGGCCTAGTTGCATCACTTCAAGTTGTTTTTAAAAGGGGACTTCATCGGTGGACGCCTCATAGGAGGTAATTTAATATTTTTGAAGGGTTATATTCTTGCTTGAAGGGGGACGCCTACTTTGATGGAGAGATTATTTTTAATAAAGTCAAATATTGCCTTAATGTAAAAGGGACGCCATTCTTAGAGGGAAAAAGGTCATTTCAAATTTGAAAATTAGGGCGCCACTTCTAGAAGCTTCTGGAGATTCCTTGCTGAGCTTATAAAAGGTGACCTCTTCCCTTCATTTGATCATCTTATGTCTACAGTAAAGTTATGTTGCCGAAATGGTGATTGGATTGCTTCGAGGAATGAATGCCTCCTAGCCTTGGCTCGACTTCTTGCTTGAAAGATAGCAACTAGTGGAGAGTTAGTTGTAGTTGAGTGGTATTGTAGTGAGATTTTGCATTGTAGTGGTCTTTGTGCATGTTGGAGTTGAATTATTGCATATTCTATCAAATTCTGGAGTTGTTCATCATGGCTGATTGTAAGTTTCTTTCATAGCTTTCATAATAAAATTATTCTTGTTCTGGGTATTAATCCTTTGAGTTTCTAAGCTAGGGGCAACCATTCTTGACAAGTATCAGATTTTATTATCATGAATTGAATTTTCTAGAGAGAAATCACCCTTCCTTGAGGGTCGTACCATTTTGTACTTGCTTTGAAATTTGTGCCAAAAAATATACAACAGTTTGGGTCAGTTTTATGGTTCTTAATTGGGCGCCATCATTCTAGGAAGCTAATGCATTTTGTTTGGGGTCATTTGGATGAGTCTAGTGTGAGTTGCAAGCATTTTAGTAAGGTTTTGTGTTGCTGGTTATGCATTTTCGGTCCATGGTCTATCATATCAAATTTAGGGAATTTTCATTTTGGTGAAGGGTTGGTGATTAGAAAGTCTTATTAAGCTTTGTGGAGATCATATTCTTAATTGTAGCTTTGGAGAGCTTCTCATCTTGTTCTTTGCAGGCACACTCTATTTCAATTGTAAGTTGATTAGTAGTACTATCAACACTTCTTAATCTTTCTTTTCAAGCTTTTGTAATTTCCCATTGAATAAGTGGAAGAGGCTAGCTTGCCGCCTATTTACGTTTTGAATTGCATTGTAGTTCTTAGCATCTCCGTCATATGGTAGCTCCACTCCCACCTTGGGTTGGAAAGCACATGCTTGGCGTTGAGTTTACTTTCAGCATTTGTAGTTGGTAGGGATCCTCTGACCATATGTTCGTCCACCCTGGACACATTCTTGGTTAGAGTTACTTAGTTCAACAATGCATTAAGATCCTCTAACCATATGCTCACACCTTGCCCAACTCGGGATCCTGGTGTACATTCTTGGTTAGGGTTAATTCTGCATCGTTTGGGTTTTCAAGCTAACCTTAACAGGTGCATGATTTTGTAATTGCATTCAAAAATTGAAAAATTGGTTGATATATTTTATAAATAAAAAATACCTTTCATTTCATCAATTTCAGTAATTTTTATTTTTGGGATGAACAATATAGTTTGATGGCTTGCATTGAGATCTTATCACCCACATCACCTATTGCTACATTAGAATCCATTGTTGACTCATTCATGAGTTCCATAGATTCTTTGCATCATCTTATTTCTATCTTCGTTTTGGATCCACCACATTGGGATGCATATCTACTAGACATCACATCTTTGTTTGTAGAATCCTACCTTGCATATTTGGATGATACTATTGAGGAAATTTGTCTTCTAATTGATGTTACCTTTCATGAAGTTGAATCACCATGTTGTCATCTTTTAATCTTTCTCTTACCTCACCTACATCGACTTCTATCATGATAGATTATGTAGACATTCATGAGTTGACCTATCCAACTCAATTATCATCATTTGCAATAGTATTAGATTCACATCAGTCCAACTATCACCATGCATCCATGGTCCCTGTTCTTGAATCGCATATGGTACCTGATCCATCATATAATCATCCATCACACATCAACATTGGCTTGGATATTTTTGAGCATCATTGACATTATTTTAGTCTTTGGATTAGTGCATCATTCAAAGACATTCATCATACTTCCTGCATATTCCTATCAGGAATGGAAAGTCATCCTGCACATATTTGTGGTGGTTTTTCTTCCCAAGGGGAAAAATGTTGTTCAATGATTATGGATCATCTTCAACATCTAGTGTTGAGAATCTACCAACACTACAAGCATCGTCTTGAGGGGAGACTGGATGGATTCTATTCTACTATTAATTTTTGGAGGAAGAATTTCCTCACATGTAGTTCATCACTTCATAGTTTTTGGGGTGGTCACATGACCTTATCTCTTTTCATCTCCAATGGGGGGAACATGTCATTGTAATTTGTTTTAGAATTAGTCCTTGGGGGGTCATCATGAGTGCTTCTTCTATCTTCTTCACTTGTACATTTCATTTTATTGCATCATTTCTCTTATGGAGAGTGGTTTTTAATTCCCACTGGGTTTTTCTCCTTTACCCCACTTTATGAGAAATTTGTACATAAGTACCTAGCATGGCCTCATAGCTGGGACTCATCATTAGTTAATACATTACCCTCTAAGTTGCACTTAAGGGGGGCGTTAGTGTAAATAGAGTCATTATCATACCTACTTAGCTAATCACCTTTTTAGGATTGACCTATTTGCACCTAGCTTAAGTTTACTTAGGTTTCTTTTTCTTTTGTTCCACTTCATACGGTTGAGATGTGTCCTCATGACTTGAGACACCTATTAACACTTTCTCACATACTTATCAAGTGAGCTCACAAATGTTCCATATTTGGAGGGGTAGTTGGAGTTTCACTCCTACCTTCTCACCTCCTCATCCTTGCTTATATATGCAAGTATTGATCATTGTATTTACACACTATTCATTTATTTGATAGACATACTATTATGTTTATTTTTTTCACTTGTGGAAGTTTATTTCATGCTCTTGATCTTGGAATTCTCCAACAATGACATGGTATTAAGATGTAATGTTTGGTGCAACATTACAAGGTGGAGAGAAATAAGTGTCTACATTGCATAAGATGAGTGTGTATGGATAAGATATGGAGGGAACTATTATTGTGAAGAATATATTGAGATAATTGACTTCTAAATGGATTCATATTGTGGTGACTCTTGAAGATTGCAAGGACATGGAAATTTTTGAAGGTAGTAGAGCTTGTAAGTCCACTCTTGTCCTATGAAATACTACACAATCAACCCTATTCAAGCTCTTGAGTCGAAGATGAAGGTTTCAAAATTCTAGATAAAAAAAAACAAAAGGAGAATTCTCTTAGGATAGCTCTAACCAAAAGAGGAAGGATCCAACTAATACCAATGAAATACTGAAGAGAATAAAAGTAGTAGTGATAAAAAAAATTATTAAGAAGAGCGTGATGGTGATCAACCGAGCTATTCACTCTCATTTAATACAAATTTCAGAATTTGGTAAGAATCAATATTTTTTTTATTGTAATTTTTCAAATCATATGTCAAGTTTTAAAATATTTTCTAGAAGATTGGTGAAAATTTTAAGAGTTAAGTGAAATTGAATCATGGAAAATTTGTACATGTAGAAGGGAAAGGGAATATGCCTATTACCTCAAGATGAGGTAAATGTAATATTCATGATGTTTATCTTGCTCTAAACTTGAAGCATATTTTAATGAGCATAAGATAACTTGTGGAAAAATGCTTCAATATTGTCTTTGATAATGGGGAGTGTTTGATCTCTAACAAAAATCAAGGATGTAAACTAATTGCTAAATCCTTAATGACTAAGAATATAATGCTTCCTTAGAGATTATCATGTTGAGTAAAAGAAATTGCTTGGTTGTAATTGAAGATGTGGGTTGGTAATGGCATGCAAGATTTGGATATCTAAAATTTGAAAGTTTATATGCTCTTTATCATTAATGAAATTCTACATGGTCTTCCAAAGGTACAAGAAAATAAAATAGAGGTATGCAATGTTTGCATACTTGAAAAGCATCATAGAGATATTTTTCCCTCAATAAAATGGCAATGTAAGTGATCATTTGAACCTATTTCATTCACACTTGTGTATAACTATGTAATGCCCAAGCATAGGTAAAAATATATACACTTAATTTCATCCACAGATGATGCTTCTATATATGTGGATTTTCTTTATAAAGACTAAAGATGAGGATTTTTAGTTTTCAAATTATTTAAAGCATTGGTTAAAAAATAAAGTGAAAGACCCATTAAAGTGTTGATAGTATAGAGGGGTAGAGAGTTTTTATCTCAACAATTCCTAATTATTTTTCTCCTCTCAAGTCATCAAAATATAACTCACCACACCTTATACTCTGTAATAAAACAATGAAGTTGAGAGGAAGAATAAAAATAATTGAATCAACAAGAAATATTATTCAAAATAATAGATTGGATGAATTTTTTTTTTGACTAAAGAAGTAAAGGAAATAGTCTACATACTTAAATAGAAGTCCTACTATTTAAGTCAAGGACAATACTTCAAATGAAACATGGAATGGTAGGAAACCAACTAAATTACAAATTTTAGAATTTTTGGTTGGTTGTCTTATGTGCATGTTAATAATAAAATTGGAGAAAGCTAGACCCCAAGAATGTATTGGAAATATTTATTGGGTATAGTTATTAGAATAAGGTATACAATGTCATTATTTCTCATTATTAAATTTTTGTTGAGAATGACATCTATGATTATCATAATAATAAAATAAAATATATTATAAGTGAAGGGGGTAGCTTGGGAGTAATATAAGGAGAACTTTCAAAGTTCTCAGTGAGCATCAACAAAGAGTCTATTCTTACTCCATCATAAGGACCAAGAGCTTCATTTTCATTATCTCAAAAGATAAAGAATAAGAGGTTGTTACTTCCACACCCATAAAGTCAAATAATGGATCAAATTTTTGAAAAAAGAGTAACTTGGGTTCAATCACAACAAGGTAATATTTCTCATGCTTATTGATCAAATTGAGAAGGATTTTACTTACTATACTTTATCAACTGCAGCTAGTGAGACAAGGACATATGAAGAAGAAGTTCAAAATAAATTTTATATTGATGCTATAGAGAGGGAGATGGAAACTATTGAAACTAATGAAACATGAAAGTTGTTTTAACCATAAATGATAAAAAAATTAATTGGTATCAAGTGGGAATATAAAGAAAAATTTAATAGCGATGGTTATATACATAAGAAAAAAGCTAGATTAGTTTCTAAACAATATACATAAAATTACAGTGTTGAGTATGAGGAAACTTTTTATCCTATTGCAAGGGAAGACACCATTTGGTTGATGCTTTCCAAAATACATTGAAAGGTTGGAAGTGTATCAATTAGATATAAGTGATATTTATATTTTTCAATCTAAGTATGCATAAAACATGATGAAAAAGTTGATTTATTTGATTGTATACTTGTTGATACTCAAATTACAAATGGATTTCCACTAACAAAAGTAAATGAGAGCATGAAGATATGTATATAATCATGGTTGGTAGCTTAATGTAACTTATAGCTACTACACCATATATTAATTTTAAAGTTTCTTTGGTTTCAAGGTTCATATAATTTAAATAATGTGGACACCTACAAATTGACCATAATTGACTTTTACCTTATTCTAGCCATTAATTAATTAAATATTTATTATTTAATTAATTAATTTACCCATCACCTTTATCAATCACATATATCCCACCTTGTTCTAAGCCATTAATTAATTAAATATTTATTATTTTTAAAATTAATTTATCCTTCACCTTTATCCCCTATTTTAATTTTTTTTTTAGACTACAAGAATCAATCGAGTATTCGTCCCCTTATAAACTGAAGTGTGCCTGGTAAAATTTTATCAAGTGACCGGTGTCGCTAGCATGACAAGCCCTCCAGTACCATGGGTTTGGGGGGGGGGGGAATAGACCTTGTGACCTCTTGCCTGCAACAAGATGCTTTAGCCAATCAAGCTAGGCCCCCCACCCCTATCCCCTATTTTAAGTAAATAAATATTTATTTATTTAATTAATTTATCCTTTACCTTTATCCTCCACTTTAATTAAATAAATATTTATAATTATTTATTTGATTAATTTATCCATCACCTTTATCCTACCTTGTCCTAGCCAATTAATTAAGTAAATATTTATTATTTATTTATTTAATTTATCAATTACCCTTATCCCAGAACCCTCCAACTAAATTAACTAATTAATTTAGGCTAATTAATCCCCATTACCTTTTCCTCCAATATTTATTTCCACTTTATCTTTCAATCCTTGTCCATTTAATCCTAGCCATTAGATTCATTCACATGGATCACAATCTAAACTTGCCATCATGTGACAAGTGTCCCTCTCACATGACTAACTAAGACCCTGTATAGATTTATTGAATCTAAACACTCTCCAAAATTCAAACTAACTTTCATATCGTCCATCCATTTTATATTACATGTCCAAATTTCAACCATTCACAAAAGAATGTTGCCCTAATCAAATCATAAACCAAGCCCTTGTCTCTCATGTGATATTTGTCACATGACTACAAATTTTGATCCAAACCCTAATCCTCATTCAATCTTAGCCATCCATTAACCAATGCATCTTGGCCCTTGATTTCTCTCATGAAATTTTTATAACTTAGAGGTCTCTCATCCCATTTGAACATCTCTTCTTATGATACCCTTATGTTACTAAGTTTTCTACCTACTTATTCCATAGCCTATGTAATCTTCCATTATCTTAGTCTCATGCTATCCATTTGATCTATCATCCTATAAATCCTACTATCCTACTATTGGTTTTATAAGAAACCATAGTCCAATAAACATATAAAAAGAGCAAATCAAGTGGAGCTAGGGTGTACCTTGCTTCAACTCCATCTAAGGAGAAAGAATGGTTTTAGGTGAAGGTATTGTGTGTGTATTGCATTATCTTCTAAGTTATTTACCTTTTATATTTTTATTGTCTTCAAACAATCTTCAATTTAATAAGAGATTTTTGAGGTATATAAAGGGTACATATGAACATGGCATTCATCATGGGAAAAAAATAGTATTACAAAATATAGTTGAAGTGTCATATATGGAAGAAGAATAAGCAACCATTGCATCAACATATGCTTAAGGAATATGGCTAACAAGACTTTTAGAAGACATCAATGAGGCTCAATGTGAGTCAACTCATTTTTTTGCAATAATATTGGTGTAATAAATATTGAAGAATCTAATTCTTCATACACAAGTAATAACAAAAAGAACTCAAACATCACTTCGTGAAGGATTTAGTGCATGATAAAATAATTATTGTTGAGTATATTAAAATAAAAAAAAGCATAAATATCTTGAATAAAAAAGACTCAAGAATGAGTTGATCATATCACCTCTTGAAATTAAAGGGGGATTGTTAGGATGATAAAAATTGATTTTTCAAACACAAAATAATTCTAATGAAGATGAAAAAAGGGGTTACACTTGAACAATAATTTGTGGATAAAAGTATGGAAGAATTGCATACAAATAGTAATTATTTATTGAAACAATAGTATAAAAATGTTTTGTCTTGGTTAGGCGCCTCATTAGGAATGCTAAGTAATACTTTTAATTTGTTAGATGTTTTTAAGACTATTTTATGACAATTGGAATATGTTGTTCATAACATAGTCAATAGGTGGTTTTTTAGTGTTTATTTTGTTAGTTTCCTAGATGAATAAAGAGTGTTGTTTTAGAGAACTAATAGGAGTTTTTATGTATGATTATTTTAGTGATTTTTAGTTAATAAAATGTCATTAGCATAAAATTTTAATGCCACTATTTATGAATAAAATATAGAGCATTTTAGTGTACTTTATGAAAATGAACAACACTCTTATCTTTGTAGAAAATTGTTTCTTGTATTTTTTAGAAACAAATATAATATAATTATTAGATTAAAAGTAAACTAATCTTTTATTGATGCATATGCTTATTTGGGTTTAAATTGATGTGTTTGTTGCTAAAATGCTAAATTTCTTTAGTTGTCTATTATTTTCTTTTCATATTGAAATTCATGGATATCTTCTAAACCTAGCTCTACAAAGAATGACCAAACATACAAGATAATACCAAAGGATGACAAAATAAATAAATTTTGGGTGCAAAAGTCAAAATTGAATATTATTCCCCTTGTACAATTTTTTTTAAAGGAGCTTACACTACATAATGATATAGGCCCATCCTAGTCTCATAAGATTCTAAAGATGATTTTATTATTGGTGATTGAGGTGAAAATTACCTTGTGGAAGAAAAATATTTAAATATATTAGGTTTATCTCTCATTACTCTTTACATGATTTCACTTTGTTTTCTTCTTTTGTTGTACCTATTTTCTTAACTAACACATGGATGACACAAAGACACCTTTAATGGTGCATGTTGATACAAGTGACTATCCAATTTTCTTTTGGTTCATGCTACTCTTACTCCTTTATTTTCTATGTGTATCTTTCATGTTTTCCTCATAGATTTAGGATGATGCAAAGTTATGGAGTGCCTTAAAAACACTTTAATCTTGTTGACCAAACACTTAGTTTTCTTTGCTTTATGGTTTATGCTTTCAACCTTTTTATGGAGACACAATTATTGCAAACTCCTTTCATTTATATCTTGTATTTTGACATTGTTTATTGTTTGAATAGATCCTCACTTGTTGTACTTGTCCTTTGCTTATCAGTTTCTTGTTTCATGCTTTACTTTAGGCTTTTGATCATGTCTTATTTTCCATACTTCTTCTTCCTACATAATGTCCTTATTTTGAATCATTTGTAATCTATGATTCATGTTATGAAACTTGGCTATTTCCTTCCCTACTTGGGGTTCATTTTATTTAAAATGATTTTCTTCTCCTCTTTGGGAACTACTCATTAATGCACATCAGAACATTTTCATGATCCTATATTTCTATGGAAGCCTTGTTCACACACTTTTTATGATGATATCTTTGTGGAATTATTCTTGTGTGCTTTACATAATGTATTTTTTTATGACATGTATGTATTTTATAAATGTGTTCACTTTGACATATGCATAAGAGATGCAATACACATCAAACTTTAAGTCAATTTAGCATTGAGATTCAATATTTATCCTCAAAATTTTAAATGCATTATCCTCAATATTTATCCTTAATATTTTTCAAAGCTAAATCTAATGTTAAATATGAGATTAAAATAATGCTAATTTTAATACTAAATATGAATTTAAATCCCATATGCAAATGGATTGGAAAAATGAACATATAAGTAGAACCTTGTGAACCCAATGTAGTAGAGATATGGGAGAGTGATAGTGGTGACCCCGTCTTGGGTACCTATGCCTAGATGCTTGAGACTCCTTTGGTACAAATGAACATACATGTTACAAAGGTAGCTAATGATTGTAAAAGACATGTTAAGTTCTAGATGAGTAGTGATCCTCATAATTAAAAAAATAAAAATAAAATTTCCCTCCTATAGTGACCTAGTTTTGACATTAAGTTTCAAATAAAAGTAACCCAAATTTGATATAAGATTGACATGCATATGTAAAAAACATGCATTGATTTTGCAAAATATTTATATCATCTCTTCCATTGTGAATCCAACATAAAATTTCTTGATTTTAGGTTTTTAAAAATCTCAAATTTTAACGCAAATCCAACACTAATTATGATACATTCACACTTTGTATGGTAATGATTGGATTTTCATGATATATATTTTATACAATCATTTTCCCCACATTTCATCGAGAAAAAAAATTCTTGGATGAAATGGTTTTTCTCCCATTTTAACTTATGCTTCATGCTCATGTTTTTCACAAACTTGGGCCAAAATATTTGCTATATGTAGCAATTTTTACACTCTCCTCTCCTCAAATCCTATTCAATGTATCACTTTAATATATTTAAGGGGAAGCATCCTATACATACCGCGCTTTCACTTTTTCATCCATGCATATACTGAGGGGCCCAACTTAGTACTCCTTGATAACGCTACGCATGGGACACTACTTTTTTAGATTTCATTTGACTTCATGTTTTATAGATTGAGGAGGCCAACTTGGTTATTATTGCTCAAAATTAATGAAAACACCTATTATTCTTTTTTGCACTCAAATTAATAGATCATGGGGGCTAACTTTGTTACTACTGATCAACAAACCTAGAGATTTTATGTCCTACTTCAGATATTTCACACATGGTTTCATAGGGGTCAACTTAGTCACAAATCCATGATGTGCTCATACAAATGCAAGATGTGTTTTTCTTTTCATGATCATATTAGTGTGGTTTCTATTAACACCTTGTGGTGCTCATACACATGTAGGTTTGGAGATGCGACCTCATGAAATACATGACAAAAATTGTTCAAGTTATCCTCCAAATTGTATTCTTTATCTATATGTTAGTTATTATTTTTATATCTTACTTTAATGTCAATAATTCACGATAGAATTGCATGCACACCAAAGTAGGGGAAAATGTGGAGAAAAATGTGCATAATTCACCCTTTTCACCTAGACTTGTATTGCACTCACTTTAGCCTTGTTAATAAATATTTCTTTTAGATGTGTAAATTAAGAGATTATAGAATACGAGTTGATTGAGACTAGCCTTACTCCAACCCTTTATCCAATTTATTTCATGTGGTATGGACTCAACTATGATACTACTTGAGTTCCTTCACCTTGGAAAAAATTCTCACCACATTTTTGTGCCTAGACAAAATAGCTAGTGTGATTTTAGATAATTCCTCAAGCCAGCCAATTTAAAAATTTAACAGTTGCCCATTGGCTTGTGTGCATAACTTTATAAGATTATATGTTTTAAAAAAATCGTAAAAAAATGCAACACATCCAAGATCAAGTAAGAAGTATCCAAACATTATGATGATAGAAATTTGAGAGCATTTCAATTGATTTAGAACATCCTTGTGATTTAGCATGCTTCCCACATCTTTCATTTTGACATCCTAATACTTTTATTACACATTGTGAACAACAACCAATAGTTCTTGACTTAGGCACAAGGAAGTGACAAGCTTCAATCCTAGCATTGTAAGCCCTAAAAAGCTTTCATTAGAACCACCTTGAATTCAACTCATGTGTTATAATAAAGGCACACCAGCTTAGTTACTAGTCTTGGCAACCTTAGCAACTTGTTGTCCTTTTACTTCATATATTTTCACACAAGGTTTCATGGGAAAAACTTTACCTCACAACTTCATGATTCCATTACTTTGTTGTTTTCATTATTTAATGATAGTGAATTTGGGTTCATGTAAATGAAATATACTATATTTTTATTTTCATGATCATGTTAGTGTATGCACTACTAACACCTCCTGGTTCTCATGCTTGTGTAGGTTTAGAGATGTAGCTTCATGAAAGGCTGGCAAAAAGTGCTCGAGCCATCCTCCAAATTATATCCTTTCAAAATATTTTTGTTAGTTTCTTTATTTTCATGTCTTACTTTAGAATGCATTCTTCATGATAGATTCATATGTGAACTAAATTTGGGGTAAATTTAAAACAAAAAGATGCATATTTCACACTTTTCACATCTTTTCTTGCACTCACTTTAGCCTCATTGATAAGTGTTTTCTTCATGTGGCTAAATTAAGAGATTGCACAATTTGACCAAGCCTAGCCTTAACCCAACTATTTGGAAAATTCATCGCATGTGGTACAAACTTAACTTTGATCCTATGCTTTTCCTCACATTGAACAAAATTGCTACCACACTTTTGTCCGTTGGACAAAATTATTTTCAAAGTCTCATCTACCTTAATTAAAACTTAATTTCACATTCCTTGAGCTCAACCCATTTTTTGAAAATATGACTACTACTTAAGAAAATCTCAAATTAACACCTATGATTAAGTATATTTAAAGACTACTCCTAAGGCATTCTAACACATCCCACGTCAAGTTATAGTAATCATCCAATCATTAGCACAATAGTAAGTTAGGAGCATTTCAAATCAAGACATTCTTGTAATTTTATGTGTATTAGGTGTCTTCCATTTGAACATCCTAGTTCTTCTCATTAGACATTGTGAACAACAACAAACATGGCTTGACTTGGGCACACAAAAGCGACGAGCTTCAATCCTAGTATAGCAAGTCCCACTTTCTTTTATTAACATTACTTTGACTTCAAATCAAGTTTTACAATAGAGCTGCACCAATTCAAAGGCGAGCGATAGTTAGAGACACAATTATAGAATTGTGGATCAAAGGAATAAAATTACACTAGTATTTTCATCTAGCTATTCTATAGGAATTAATGACACTCATGTCATACAAGAGGCACCTGGGCATGTGCAGGCTCATGGTATGCCAAAAAGTGGCAATGGAGAAAAAATACGTGTTTCTACGACTCAAAAACGTGAAAATGGTGAGTTGACTTTTTGGAGCTCGGGTGACTACCGAGGCAGAGGGAAAACTTAGATTTAGGAATCGGATATCCGATTTTGTTGACATATA
>VDFB02015730.1:0-16883 GCA_007258455.2 Sequoia sempervirens | reverse complement strand
TAGATTCTGGTGGCATCCATAGCCAATTCTAACATTACCCATATTCTCAGTTTGTCCTACCCCTTTGGGTCAGCCACCAAGCAGAGGTTGATTGCATGGAAGGTGTGTTTTCCACCTTTGGTCTTCAAAGAGGTACTTGAGATTTATGCAAGAAGGTTTTCATCTTTATTTTTGAGCAAAGAAAGGAAAGGTATCAGCCATGACAAGTCACTACAGCTGATTGTGTCATGTTGGGACAGCATTGAACCAGCAAATGTTGAGGAGTTTCCTGGTCTAATGAGTGGATAGCAAGGAATAGCAGAGCCAGGAATCAGAAATCCCCTAGTAATCTTCATAACTGCAGTTTGGGAGAGGTGATTGTATAGGAATTTGAAGCTTACACATATGATGATGAAATTATTGAGAAAGTAAGAGCCAAAAGGAAGCAAGGATGGGTGAGTACTATTGCTAAAGAGGATAGTTTATTGGTGAATCTACAAAAGCAGTAACCAGGATTGAGGAGCATCATTGACTTGAAGTGGATTGTGCTTCTGGAGTTGAAATTGCTTGAGGACAAGCAATATGTGGGGTGGGAGGACTATCATGTCCCCTATGCCACTACACTCTAGTGTTATTTTATTTTAATTAATAAGAGTGTTTTTAACACTATTAAAATAATAATGTAATATTAATAATATTAATTATTTTAATAATAAATTGCGCCTAAGGCCAACCTAGTCTTTATTTTAAATAATAATATTAAAACTAGCTTATTTGGGGGCCGACTTGGACTCCCAACATCCCAACGCAGATATAAATATTGTTTTGGGCACCATTGTGAGGCATGTTCTTTTGGGATGTCAAATTTTTTTGTTGCAAACCATTATCTTCTCAAGACAAGGACAAAACCCTCTGTGGAGAGCCTTGGTGTGCTGAGGACGAAACCCTTCACCTGCCAATACCATTGATAATCAATTTTGCACTACTGGATCTCTCTGAAATTCCACATTTTGGTTATTCCAAGCATTAATTATGCATTGGAGATCTCGTTCTATCATTGTTTTGGCAACATCTACAATTCTGAGCCATTAGGGTTTGCCCAAGAGCTGCGAGCAGGCATATGGAAAGTCTGATTGGAAAATTTTAGAGGCTCCCAAGATTGGTTTCTGGGACAAAACCCTCAGCCACCCTAACAGACCTATGAGTTGTATCTTCTGTTATTGGCGCTTGAGGAGAAGCATTTTCTGATCTAGGTTGCCACACATCCCCATTGCTGAAGCCTTGGGCTATCAGATCCCTAACACACAATTGTACCAGTTTGAGGAAGGCATGACATCTTCCAAGTCATATGGGAGTTCCTACACGAGTTTCAGGTCTGGGCATAGGCTGGAAGAAGGACCGCTGCTACTACCAACCCAACAACAGATATTGAATTCTTCATTACACACTTCTAGGCAAGGTTGCATTCAAATCATACTTCTGCATCAGAGCTTACCAACTAGACAGAAACCTTTGAGGGTTAGCACACCTCAAATTTGAGTATCATCCAATGGAGAGAAGGGGAGGCATCACACTTGTTTGAAGATTGGGACTAACCCTTATGCCCCAGATATAACCCTAGCACTCTTAACACCAACTAGGTGCAAAGGAACAACCAGCCTTGAATCAAGATTTCATCTAATCCTTGGTAAAGAGAGATGCATCAAATCTGGTCTTAGGTTTGGGCGCTGGAGGTTAAACAATTACTTCACATAAATCTGTGCAACAGACATTCTCTGGGAATAGCAATCAGCTCCAACCTAATGATTACAACCCAACGCTTGTAAATCTTCTAGAGTGTCAAGTCCAGGTCCAAATAATTGTCTAAAGTCATATCTGAATTATAAAATTTCCAAATTTGTAACCAGCAATACATTTTCCTAAGTTTGCAAATCTCTTTGAAATCAATTATTACATCTGAAACTAGCAGAAGTTTACTACTGCATTTTTCTTTGTACTTTCCTTGAGAAGAATTACTGTATATCTAGGTTTCTATGTGTTTGCTTGATAACTATTGCCTAACCTGAAAAACCTAGATTCAAGGAAGGGACATTACAGCACAATATGCACTATAGGTGGCGACAGATTTTAATAGGCTTTAGTTCCTCCAAAATAACATATTCAACTCCCTTAGGAATTCCCACAAATTTCTTCAACACTCTTGTCCACCTACATATCCACATCACCCTTTATTTTCTTTTTCCTTCAAAAAGCATTACAACTGGACAACAAGGATGTCAGAATTCCATGGCGTTAACATTCTATCAACACTCACCCTTTTTGGATCCCACGTAACCCAAGATGACAGTTTAGGAAGCTGCGACTCAAAGTTAATTAACTTTATGCCTTGAGGGCTAGTGGCACATCTTTACAGTCCTAAATTTATGAGGACTCTTCAGCACTTTACTTTTTGATCTCCAAACTGTCAATACTCACCTGCTATTAAATTAAAATAAAATCATCTCTCCTTACATGGTACGACAGTTCCATAGAATTGGTATTGGTCACATCCATTTGGGGATTTCAAACAATGAATTTATTTGCAAGCCTTTTTCTCCCACACTACAAGAAGATCTTCAATAATCCCAAGTTCCAACAATATATATATAACCTTCAATTTGGAAACCTAAGTGCATACTTGGAAATGAAATCTCAAAATCCAAAACACTATAAAATTAAATGGCACAAATGTTCAGCACAACAGTGAACTCCATATGAATCCACTCAATCAATTAGGTGGGTTTTCATCCACAAAACTGATGGCCAAAAGGGTTTTTGTCCTTTGGCTAAAGAGTGGACCTGTTTCAATCTCCCAAATAATCAAGGGTTTGATGAAATATTCAGAATGTATCCTCTTCCTCAAAAATCCTTTTAAAGACACTTTTAGAGAAACTGACATGATTTTCTTTTTTCTTTATTTTAATACTTATTTTCGCACTTTAGTCACCACTTTGAACTTAATATTAAATATCACCTTGAGAATCTTTTTAAATTAATAAAAAATATTAGTTGCACTTTACTTACAAAATTAAGTTTTTTTGAGGAGCTGAATAGAAATTATTAAATTATTTTGATTACTCAAAGAAAGGGACATGACAAAGTAAAATACAAAAATGTCTCACTAGTAAATTGCCTACATCATCTCACCGCTCCTCTATAAATATGAAATCTCCTAAGCCCAACTTGTAACAATAGAGCCTACTCTTAGTCTGACCTCTAAAACTCTCCTCAGTTGTTATAAGCTTGTATCAGCATACTATGGAGAGGAAAATCGTGAATTTTCTATCAAGACATTGGCCATGGAATGGATATAGGTCAGCATGATGAAATCTAAAGCCTAATGGGATGAGTAATATAATGATGAGGATGCATAAGAGATACATGAAGTTGAGGACAAGGCATCAACCACAGATGCTAAACACTCAACATGCAACATGTAAAGAAAGTTTGTCTGGAATCTGACCTGGAGAGACATGAGGGTGTGATTAACATTAACTCTCTACAGGAGGGCAATGACGAATTTCCTATTCAATCATAGGAGGTCTCAATGGAGACAAAGTATCATGTGGGTCAATCATCCTTGAGACTAGACATAAGAGATTGAGCATCCCCATTTTCAAAAACAGCAGCAAATGGTACATGATTTGACTCTTTTCCCCAAGAGAAGAAGAGTAAGTCAAGCCTTAGTGCATGGGCTGACTTCTATGACCATGTTACTGGATTGCATAAATACATGGCAGAGGAAATTAGAGATTCAGAGTTTGGACAATAGGAGAAGTGGGCGGGCATTCTAGTGTCCACAATTTCCTAGGATCAAGGGGAACAGATCCAAGAGTATGGGTTGCATACATATTTCTGGATGAACGTGCACAAGTCGATATTCTAGATAATGAACTGCATAGGTATTTTTGGATGAATGTGCACAAGTCCAAGTTGCGAAGTGGTTGACTTTGCAAAGTTGTTGGATAATTCAACTCTATAGGAAACAACCAACCAGTTGGCTTACCTTGACCATTACTATCAATGTCATTTTGTGACCACTCATATTTTAGAGTGATGAAAGCTTGACCTAGAGGATGAATATAACATCACCAAATATCATTCAGTCTTCGATAAAGAAACAAAACAGCAAACAAAGACACGATGTCTCCAACACATGATTGAAACTCAAAACTTGCAAGAAAAGGTGGTGAGTAGGAGAACCAAATAAGAACAAAGAATACCAATTTGACGAGCTATCAAGAACAAGAGGAGAAACCCAGGAAGCATTTCAAGGATTTTCTAGGTAAAGATTCAAATTCAGTTAGCATTGACAAGTACCAAAACAAGGAAGTTGAATAGAAGAAACAAATGAAAGCCAAGGATTTAGAACTTGAGGCACAAAATCAAGAGTCATGTAATGTCCCCACTCTAGTCGGTTTAGTAGCAGATGGGTTAGCCTATTACTTGGACCCTCGTAGGCTAATATGTGTGGATAGGGGGTCTCAGTGGCTGTTTTTGGTGGGTATTGTCATTTCCACCCCTTCAGTTCAGTATTGGTTTCAGTGCAGGCGTTTGCAGTTCAATGTTTGCCAGCTTCTGACAGCACGTCAAAATACTGAGTTTTGAGGGAGATTTAATATTTTAGTGGTAAAGTTATTTAATTAACTTTTGGGAATATTATAAAGTTATAATTTGACTTTATAAAAATAAAGCCACTTAAATATTATAAAGTGAGTTAAATCACTTTAGTCAAATAAATGGTACGCCCAAGTGATAAAATATATTGCAAAGTTTATAAAGTGACTTAAATACATTTAAATGTATTTAAAATGACAAGTCGTGCTTTTTGGGATTTGTGCCATTTTGGGGTTATAAGAGGCAAAAACAAGCCGACCTCAATTACTTTTGATCATTTGACATTGCTTTTGGCTTCTTATTACCAGTGCCTAAGACAAGGGTTTTAGATTGTTTCCACCATTGGAGAACAAGACTTCTTCAGTGTTTTGGGATTGTGAGGTTGTGAGATACAAGCTAAATTGTTGCTTCTAAGAGGGCTTCATACAGGATTCCATATGTGCTTCATCAGAGATTTTATGTTCAATATTTATTATTTTTCAATAAAGGAAAGGGCTTATTCATCTGGGACACCATCTTTCCTCAGTTCTTTAGCATCAATAAAGGGTCATACTTCTTCCTTGGGAGGTGTGCTTCTCTAGCATAGGCGTGTGAAGTAGAAGGTTGAAACGCCTTCTTTTTGGGTTCCCTATTGCTTTCATCTTGGATGCCTAGCATCCTCAGGCCTTGTGATCCATTTTTTGTCTAGGAGAAATCACCATCTGGAGGTGGGCATTATTTTTTGTCAGTTTCAGCATTTTTTTCCTAGCATGTACTGATCTTTATTTAATTAATCTGAGGACTTTCAGGTATGTCTATTGTATGCAATTTATGTGTATCAATTTCCAGATTTATATTAGCATTGCAGTTGCTCTTAATTTACTTGTTATTCAGTTTTGTCTATATCTTGCCTAGCGCACTTCTTATTTTTTGCATAAAATTCATCAAAACAAGTGAAAACACAAAAATAGTACATTTTTAGCATCACAGGTAGAGTTGAACTAGTAGGGTTCATCACAGTGGTATCAGAGCTCTGATCTTGCCATCCTGGAGGGTTAGAATCACATATGCGGCCTCATCAGGTTGGATATAACAAGTATTACTCACGCAAGAGACCTAGAATTCATAAACCCATTTGAGGAGATACCTTTAGACCAACAACTCGAGAGACACCATTTGAAATTATGGGAGATAGGGAAGAGGTTGAACCACCCAGAAACCATGGTAACAATGAGGACAGAGAAGCTAGATACATTCTAAGGGTTCTTGTAGCTAGACAAGAACAGGTAGCAAATGTATTGCAACAGATTTCTATAGCAGTTCAACAGATGACTATTCCTAGAAAACTAGATTAGAATCAGGAAGAGGAGGGTAGTATTGATGTAGCCCCATGGATGAAAGTGAATCTAGCACATACCTATGACAGGCCTACATGCCCTACCTTTGTTAGAAATGAACCTAAAGAGGGCAATGGGGATGAGGAGGAAGGTGACGTGATCTTTGGAGATAACATTATGACATTACATGATGAGTGGGATGCTTTACCACAGAGAGTTAAGGATCACCTTAACTTTGACAGGTTTATGACCTAGAAAAGAGAACACAACAGGAACAAGACTAACATGAGACCAAGAAACAAAAACAATGATCTTAGACATGCAACCAACAAGCTCACACTCTCTACTTTTGATGGTAGTGATCGAGTTACAACTAGAGCTTGGGTTAGCAAGTTAGATACTTTCTTGACCATACATTCTATGGTAGAAGAAGATGCCATTAAGTTCTCAACTTTAAATTTGGATGGGGTAGCCCATGACTAGTGGCACCACAGGATGGTTACCTTGCAACATGACTATATTACTACATACCAGGAGTTCACTAATAGATTAGTTGAGCATTTTGACAAACGAGATCCAGAGTTATACTTCAAAGATCTAGCTCAGCTAAAATAAATGGGTAGTTTGGAATCATACATTGGTGAGTTTCAAAAACTCTCGATCACGGTTATAGGTATTTCAGAGAAGAGGCCGGTCATTCTATTTGTAGAGGGTCTTTATGATCCTATGAAGGGTTGGATCAAGGCTTTTGATCCCCCTACCTTGCAAGAAGCTATGAGGAAATCTCATAGCATCGAACTTATAGCTCCACATAGTAAGTTCAAATCAAAACCGTCTTCATCCTCTAATAACAACAAATCAGATCCAAAGAAATCAAATAATGTTGATCAAAAGAAAAAATTTGCAACACCTTTGGATAGGGAAACAATCAATGATTTGCATAGGAGGAAGTTGTGCTTTCATTGCAAGGGTCCTTATGATCTAAACCACGATTGTCCTCTTAAGTCTAAGGGTCAAAATAGGCATATGGAGTGGTTTTATGAGGGTGAAAACATGACTGGTTTATCAGACCAACAAGCTGATCAAGAGGATTCAAGGACTGAAAATTCATAAATTGAAGTTGAAATCGAAGGAGAAATGGAGCTACAGGAAGCTCATATGTCAAGCATGTAAAGGGAAGGCTCCTTTAGGTTGGAAGGACTCTTGGCTGGTCAAAGAGTCATATCTTTGCTTGACATAAGTGCAACTCACAACTTCATAGATTCACAGTTAGTGGAAAAATGTGAAATTCAAACTCAAGAGTTTGAAGGGATAAAGGTAAAATTTGTTGATGGTTACACTCTCAAATGTGAGAGAATGATTCTAGATTTTCCTATGAAACTCAATAACTATGAGTTTAAAGCAGATTTTTATGTGGTTAATATGGAAGGCATTGATGTGGTCCTTGGCATGAAGTGGCTTCATGCAATTGAAGAATTTACACTCAACCTTAGAGACATGGAAATGAAATTCAAGGTTGATGAGACTAATCATGTACTAAAAGCCATTAAGGACAACAACTTGAAGGTAATCACTCCCAGAAGAATGGAGAGGCTTATTAAACATGACATGGTAGAGTGGGCGACAGAGTGTAAGATGATGCCTTCATATGAGGAGCAGCACAAAACACCCTATCATCCAGATGGTCAGGAGCTCAAAGTGAAGCACACAAAGGTATTCAGTTACATACCTCATGGTAGACCTCTTGATAGAGGCATAGAGTACATTATTGAGTTGGAGGAGGGCACCAATCCCATCATGATTACACCTTACTGACACCCAAAGCGTTTGAAGGATGAGATTGAGAAAACCATCAAAGAATTGCTTTCCATGGGACACATAAGGCCGAGTAAGTCTCCTTTCGCTTCATTAGTTGTTTTGGTGAAGAAGAAAGATGGTACACTCATAATGTGCATTGATTACTGAATGTTAAACAAAAAGACAATTAAGAATAGGTATCCCATTCCTCGCATCGACAAGTTGATAGATGAGCTACATGGCACGTGTTACTTCTCTAAGATTGACTTGAGGACAAGGTATCACTAGATAAGAGTCAGAGAACAGGATGTTGAGAAGACTGCATTCAGATGTCATTGTGGACACTATGATTTTTTGGTTATGCCCTTTGGCTTAATCAATGCACCAGCTACTTTTTAGTCCACTATGAATAGGGTCTTCCACTCTCAGTTGAGGATATATGTTTCGGTATTCTTTGACGATATTTTGGTTTAAAAAAAATCTTGGGAGGAGTACATGGTTTACCTGGATACTGTTTTGGGCATACTTGACAGGGAGTCCTTATACGCCAAGGAGTCCAAGTGTGCATTGGGCATGGCAGAGCTTCTTTATTTGGGTGACATCATCAACAAAGATGGAGTTTGCATGGATTCTGATAAGGTTTGTGCCATTATTGATTGGCCTACTCCTGAGACTCTGACACAACTCAAGGGATTTGTGGGGTTATGAGCTTTCTATCATTAGTTTGTCAGTGGATTCTCACGGCATGTTGCACCACTTACAAATTTGACTAAGAAGGGAGCATTTGTTTGGAAACCTCAAGCACAGGAGTGTTTTGAGAAGTTCAAACACTTGATGACTACATGCCTAGTTCTAGCTTTGTCGGATTTCACCAAACCTTTTGAGCTTCATTGTGATGCTTGTGGAGAGGGTATTGGTGCAGTGATTATGCAGGACCATTATACAATAGCTTTCGAGAGCAGGAACCTAAGGGGTCCTGAGAGGAGCTACAATATAAATGACAAGGAGATGTTGGTCATCATGCATGCAATGGCCAAGTTTAGGCAGTACCTAGTTGGTAGTAAGTTTTGTGTCAAAACTGATCATAACAGCTTGAAACATTTCCTTGGACAGGGGGATTTGAATGAACGTCAACAAAAATGGGTCAGCAAGTTATAGTCTTATTATTTTGACATCTCCTATTTCAAAGGGACTCATAACGTTGTTGATGACACCTTATCTCACCATCCCCATTTGAGCTCCATGGAAAAGATTGTAGAGGATTGGAGTGACTTGATTGTAGTAGAGTATGCCAAGAATCTGTGGGCTTCTGGCATTATTGATGGGACAGTATAGGACAACAAGTACTCTCTTGTGAATGAATTCATCATTTACAAAGAGAGAATATTCTTAGTCCTAGGTTCTGATTTGAGGAATAAGGTGTTGAGGACTTTCCACGATTCACCTATGGCTGGTCATCCCAGATACTTTAAGACCTACAGGTAGGTATGGGAGAGATTCACTTGGAAAGGTCTCAAATTCGATGTTCTTCATTATGTCAGGGAGTGCTCTGTTTGTCAGCAGAAAAAACAAGAGCATACTTACCCTACTGGGTTGCTTCAGCCACTTCCTATCCCTAAGAGGAAGTGGGAATGCTTGTCTATGGACTTTATTACGGGCTTGTCGAAAGCTCAGTGGAGAGACAACATCTATGTGGTAGTAGATTGGTTGACTAAGTATGCACATTTCTTCCCGATCACCACTACCTATTCAACTACATAGGTAGTGGATCTATTCTTTCATGAGATATTCAGATTGCATGGGTTACCTCGGAGTATTGTCAGTGAAAAAGATAGTAGGTTCATGGGAAACTACTGGTAGGATTTATTCTGAGTATACAGGACAAAACTTACTTTGAGCACTAGCTACCACCCACAGACTGATGGGCAGACGGAGATTGCAACAAATGGGTGGAGGGATACCTATGGAACTACATTTCGGGGTAGCAGAAGGCTTAGGTGAAGTGGTTGCATTTTTATGAGTATTGCTACAATTCCACTCACCATATGACTATCTAGATTACACCTTTTAGAGCATCGTATGGCTATGATGCTCCTAGTTTCCTTGATTTATTGTTGAGTGATTATAGAGTATCGAGTGTTGGGGATCTATTATAGGAGAACCAGGATATCATGAGATCCCTTCATGAGAACATTCAGAAGGCTCATAATCAGCAAAATAAATATGTTGATCAGAGGAGGGTTGAGCAGTCATTTGAGATCGGAGATATGGTGTATCTGATGTTGCAATCCTATAGGCAGTCCACTCTTAGGAAGAGGGGCATAGAGAAACTCCAACCACACTATTATGGGCCATTTAGGATTGTCAAGCAAGTTGGCGAGGTGGCTTATGAGTTAGACTTACCAATAGATAGTAGGGTGCACAATGTGTTCCATGTGTCATGCCTCAAGAAGGAATTGGGATAGCATATAGTTCCCTCTTCAGACTTACCACCCCTAGATGATGAGGGGAAGTTGATTTTAGTACTTGAGGCCATCCTGGATTCTAGAGAGTGTCATCTTCGGAGGTGGGTTATCAGGGAATATTTGGTTAAGTGGAGATATCTGCCAGCAGAGGATGCTACTTGGGATAGCGAGAGCATATTACAACATCCAGCTTTGAGTTTTCTTAAGGACAAGCAAATTCAAGGAGGGCAGACTGTAATGTCCCCACTCTAGTTAGTTCGATAGCAGATGGGTTAGCCTATTACTTGGACCCTCGTAGGCTAATATGTGTGGATAGGGGGTCTTAGTGGCCATTTTGGGTGGGTATTGTCATTTCCACCCCTTCAGTTCAGTATTGGTTTCAGTGCAGGCGTTTGCAGTTCAATGTTTGCCAGCTTCTGACAGCACGTCAAAATACTGAGTTTTGAGGGAGATTTAATATTTTAGTGGTAAAGTTATTTAATTAACTTTTGGGAATATTATAAAGTTATAATTTGACTTTATAAAAATAAAGCCACTTAAATATTATAAAGTGAGTTAAATCACTTTAGTCAAATAAATGGTACGCCCAAGTGATAAAATATATTGCAAAGTTTATAAAGTGACTTAAATACATTTAAATGTATTTAAAATGACAAGTCGTGCTTTTTGGGATTTGTGCCATTTTGGGGTTATAAGAGGCAAAAACAAGCCGACCTCAATTACTTTTGATCATTTGACATTGCTTTTGGCTTCTTATTACCAGTGCCTAAGACAAGGGTTCTTTCCCAAAGATTTTCTCACATCGAGAACCAAAGCAAACCCTTCTACGATTCTGAAATGCTAGTTCAAACCTAACGTTTGTCGATGCCCTCAAAGAATCCATTTGTGCTTGCATCAAAATTTCTCTTCAATTTATTTCCCTGTTTTCAATAAGGAAGGGCATATTGGTTGAGGTGCCTTCATTCAGCAGCTATAGGCAGCAGTGACTCTAGTCGTACCTTCTCCATCTTCTGGCCGTACTTCTTCACAGAGGACATGTTTGCTTCTTGGATGGGCGTGGGAGCTGGGGGCTGAAACGCCTTCCATTTGTTGCTTTTGTTGGTCACATCTTGGACACCTAGCTTTATCAGTGCATTCAATCCAGTTTCTACGGTGGAGAGTTCTATATCTAGAGGTGGGCGATTTGATCTGTCTGTTTCCTGTATTGCCTGGCTTTATCCAGCAAATTCTTTATTTAATTATTCTAAGGACTTCCGGGTATGTTTGTTGTATGCAAATTAATTGTATCAATTGCCAGATCTATATTAGCATTGCAGTTGCTCTTAATTTACTTGTTATTCAGTTTCATGTCTATATCTTGCCTGGCACACTTCTTATTTTTTTGCATAAAATTCATCAAAAACAAGTGAAACACAAAAATAGTACGTTTTTAGCATCAGGGGTAGAGTTGAACCAGCAGGGTTCTTCACAAGTCAGAATTGAAGTGTGGGGAGTGATACAACAATGCAAAGATGCTCATCAAGGAGTTGGGAAAATACAAGGGAGACCTTTTCCATCACAGACTCCCTCAGAACCATAATTGCCTCCCTTGCCCAGTTCAATCATGAGTCTCATGCAACTTCACCCATTGTTTTAAGCTCCAACATGCCAGAAGAAGCTACTTCATGGCTCACAATACTTCCCTAGATGAATCACACCCTACCTAGAGCAGCTGTCAAGAATGACAACTTAGTTTCTGTAATGTCCCCTTCCAAGTGATGGTCTGAATATATTATTAGCTTATTTAATTCCCATAAGCTAATAATTAAAGTTAGGGAATTATTTATTAATTAATTAATATTATATTACAAAAAACAAATATTTAATAATGTTAATTAATTAATTATTTTTTAAAAAGTCCAAAGTGGGACTTTATTATATTTTCCCACCTAAAGTGCAATTTTAAATTATTCAAATCTTCTTGGGCGGTTATTTCTTGGGAGGATATAAAATGGTGTTGGAGAAGGCGTTATTCATGATTGGAGTTTATTTTCTTCTGCTGTGAGCTTTCGAGCTTGACATTTCTAGGGTTTCGGTGGTGAAATGATTCCACCCTAGCCGGTTCAGAGGGGAAATCACACAGGTTTTCCAGATTGGGCTTTCATTTCAATTTGGTGAGTCTCCTGCGGAGACCAAATTGGAGAAAAAGATAAATATATTTCTATTTTCTGATGGCTGAGTGTGGCGTCCAGTTTTGATGAAGATACATAATATTCAGGTCACTAAAGTTACATTTCCTGAGTTTGTTCATTGAATATCTATTGCTGGGCAAGTTTGTAAAAGAGGATGTGGGACAGTGAAAACCCTAGGCGTCACATATTGCTAGGGTTTAAGGCAGAAACTTGGAGTTTATCAGGTCGTGGGCCTCTTTGGAAGGTCGCAGGCTGTTGGGATTATTAATAGCCTTTCATTTCCAGTCATAGGGTTTCTGAGATGGGCAGTTTGAGTTTATTCACTGCTGATGTGAGCATAACAGCCCAGGCACATCAGTTAGAGTATCATACAGCTTGTATTTGCCTTGTGTGGGGGTTTTTGAAGTCATATTATGCTGGTATGAAGGTCGTTTGAAGGCCTAAAGGCTGCACATGTGAAGCTGGAAGTGTGTTCGGCCAATAAGAAGGTCGATTGGGGTCTCAACGGCTAGACAAGTGAATCTTTCTGAGTGCTGGTTTCATCTGCAAGTCACTGCTGTTCATTTCCAGTCTTGGCGTGGCAATAATCAGGTATGAAATGCATTTTATCTACTCCTTAATGTGCTGACAGCAGACATTCCAAAGTATATTGTCAATCTAAAATAACTGATGTATATTTCTGAGTCATACACTTATGTAATTGCTTCATAATCAAGCGCAGTTTGATTAGGTACAAGTTTGCAAACTATTTTCTGTTGCTGCTCTATGTATTTCTCTATAGCACTGTAACTCTGTCAAAGCAACAAAATGAGTATATGAGCTGGTTAATACATCTGTTTTGTATTTCATTGAAATTTGATCAACACCCATGCATTGAAGTTATCGATATATTGGCCACTACTTTATCATTGAAAGAGCACAGTTCAGTTTATGCGTTAATTTTATTTGACAAATGTAATATGTCAAATTGAAATATCGGAGTCCATCGAGCAAAATTCCAGTCAGGGTCTTTACAGTTTCTAGGGGGTAAAGATGTAGGATCTTTTATTGTACTCAGAATAAAGGAGTACAATAAATAATAAATTAATTGTGTTATGAATATGATGTACAAGTATTTTATTTAGAAGTGTAAATGTGTTTATTTTTTCCTGCGAACGAATTATTCCTGAAAAAGAGTAGTCGTCCCCCATCAATCACACCCATTCTCCAATGATAACATGGATGAATTGCACATGAGGTTACCAATATCGATTCCCATCAGTTTCCATCATAGTCAGGATTGTACATCATTTGTGATATTATGAATTTCCTTATGTGTTCTCATTCTTTTGTGTTATGATGTGAAATCTATACTACAATTTGTGTTTGTGACATTGTTGTAGGATAGTTTATTACCAACATGTATATAATATTAAGGCTTGACTTTACTATCGATAAAAATAGATTACATAACATACTCAAAATAAAATAGGCCAAACATAAGCCAAGAGAAATATCCACTTTCAGAGAAGAAATGACAAGTTAACTTCTAAAAAATTTCCAAAAAACAATAAGATGTTATCTTCTTTACCACAGACAAAAATAGCTACACCACACAGATAAAAGATATGAACACCTGTCGGATCTCTTCAAGAGTTATTGTCCCATTCTTGTCTATATCAATCACATTAAACTGATCTTTAAGGTCTGCGAGCTCTTCAATATCAAGTGTGCTTGCCAAGGCCTGTAAGTGCAGCCAGTAGAAGGATTCAAATTTATCTACTTCATTCTGACTAAAATGTTGTCAATACACAAACATTACAATGCTGTTGTTTAATTAAGTACACATGATTTGGAATGGATGCATGGAAAAGTAAATACAACAAGGCAAAATCTAAGAACTAAGTGCTAGAAGAACAATTTGCAGTCTGTTAAGAGAACTTACACGAAGTCCAAGCTGCTTTAGTCGATTGTATTTCACAAATTCACGCATATTTGCTAGGACTGATATGTCCAAAGGAATATTTAAAGCATCTCCATCTTCTCTAACCCATTTATGTGCTGCAAAATGTTCAGGACATGGAAATCAAAAAGTGACACATCATTTAAAAATAACTAAGCAAAGAACAACGTATCGAAATGTAGCTTGCTTTTAACATAGTTGAATAAAAAATAGATAATGAGAAAATAAACATTCCAAAATGTTACTAATTTGAAGGTCTATGCAGATTTTCAGCATTTGAACGCCAAGATTGTTAGCACTTACCATGATTTCATTCAACTAGTTACTAAACCATGTCCTACATAGGCATGTTCTGAAAGTTCATGGTGTTACGTTTTTCAGTGAAGCTCTAATTTTTTCAAATACAAGTTAACATAAAACTTTATTCATGAACCTAATCAAGCATCTAGAACCTGTCCTCTCACACAATGAAAATAATTTAGGACTAACATAATGCCTGTGCTGCAGTAAGCCTAACACCAGGCTCCTTCATTAACAGCTTCCTGACAAAATCCTTTGCACTAGCACTGATGCTTAACCATGGCTTTTCACGAAAATCGAGTTCTTTCTTTAGTACCTGCAAAAAACCAAAGAACTTATATTTTCGATTATGAAAGATGTAGTTATTAAAAATACTAACCTTGACAAATCTGTTCGACAACCCCACAGCTGGTAGGAAAAAACAAATCTAATGTATGATTACATGAATATCCCCACAAAATCTTTAAGCTTGAGATTAACTTCAAAATTTGAACCACATCTACCTGCTTGCTTTTCTAAAGTCTGCCTACTCAAACTGTTGAAGTTTGATTGGCCTCTTCAAAGTAGCCTACATATGTAAAAAAAGCAAATTTATTTCACCATTCATCATAGAACAGGGATAGGCATTGTCAACATACAACCCACAATAGATTGGGCAATAGTAGGATAAAGTGATATCAATGAGAAAGGCACAAGGCCTACAACTTTTTTACAAAATCTTATTTGCAAAAGGGAGCGATTTGGTAAAACAGACTTATTAGACTTATTGTTTCAACAGATTGATCATTGATCTAATGTTGAAATGCATTTTTAATTTTACCATAGAGATAGGAAGATAGCAACCAGAACTATGAACAACCAGGAGAGAAGAGATTACTTCTATAATAATAGACAAATTTTCATATTAAATGAACATACAGAAGGTTTGGAACAATAAAATATCAATCAAACTTACAAAATATACAAATTTTACTGTGCGTCAATATATAAAATGAAACTGATTGAACTTACTTTTCATGAAATGAAAGAAAAAATAGATTGATCTTATCATGATGTTATAGAGCTTCAACAAACAACCTACCTCTTTAAAAATTCCATCCTCTGTCTTATCCCAAAATGGACGCTTCCCACATAACAAAATATACGTTATGACGCCTATACTCCAGACATCAGATTCTGGTCCAGATCTGCGCTTCAGAACTTCTGGTGCAACATAATATGCACTCCCCACTATATCATGAAATTTTTTACCTGCATGGCCATGGCATTTGCTCTACATAAATCTCTTTTGATTCATCCAATTTTTTACTTCAATGAAAATAAAAGCAGTAAAGCAGGAGCCTGTTGGACCTATCCTCTCTTCATTCTTAGAGCCTATGCATAAAACATCCAAGCACTGAAGGTCTTCAACAGACTATTGGAGGAAGCATTTGCTTGGTGATGGATGAGGCTTCAAATGCAGTTTCTACAGAACAAAAATTTGGGACGATGCTTACAAGTTACAATAAGTAAAGTTTTGCATTTTCCTGTGTTGAAGGCCCGAACTAGAAGACTACAAATTATTATTAAAATAAGTTTGTTTCCTTTCTTTGTTATGTGATACTTCATTTATCAATGCAAAGGATGTGGTGATAACTCATTTAGTCTCATTGTGACATTCATGTTTGTTATTATGTCTTGCATCCTGGACCTGGATTTCTTATGTCTAAGGCAATAGTGATGTCTAATTCTGACATTGGATCCTGCATGGAGAAAGCTTCAGGCTTAGATTGGCTTGATTTAGTGCTTTCCTTGAGCAAACAACAAAAATGGACAAATGGCAAAGGCTTCTTGACTGGTAGTTGTTCCTCTTATCACTTTGCATTATTTATACAAAGATGCATGTTATATATAATTTCCTCTAGTGTGCTCTGCAAGGGATGCAAAAGGCAGGTTTGTCTCACTCTTTGCAATCTATCAACTTTTCCTTTTGGGGAAGCCCATTAAAAGTCAAGGACCATGCTACTACAGATTGAAGCCAGTAGACATGCACCACGTCAACCATAGTTTGCCACTTTAAGACAACAATAATTTCACCATGCCTAAGATTAAGTTTATTATAGTAAATATCAAATATTAAGTTTTCAGCAAGCGACAAAGGTTGAGCAAAACAATGACAATGAAATATTTTATTTGTTATGGTCCTAAATCTAATAACTATGCAGATGGCATATTAAGTTACATGATCCACCTGTTCATGAGGAAGAAATAATTGATA
>VDFB02015729.1:0-52371 GCA_007258455.2 Sequoia sempervirens | reverse complement strand
TTACAACATGATTTTGGGGTGGTGTGTTATAGTTGTTGGATATAATAATCTGCTTTTCAAGATTCATCTCCATTCTTTTGTAAGGAATCATATGGTCTAGTAGTCATATTGTATCCTTTGAGAAAATCTCCAAGAAATTCTCTTATTTATAGTAACTCTATTTCATTGGATTTTGGTTACACTACACTGAGCTATGAAGATCTTTGCATTGCAAATGCAAGTATATTTTAAATGACATAATAACTTGGAGCAAATGGACTTTTAAGTTATTCACCCATCTCAAGTATAATATGTTGCACGGGTGATAGCTTTGTTTCAGAGCATCAACAGGATATAAAACTACTACTTTACCCTAAGTTCTTGGAAATTATGTATTTTAAGCCATGGTACATGGACCTTCAAGTATCTTACAAAAACAATTGTCTCCAACACATTTAAGGTTAAAGCATCTCTTAGTTGATACCTTTTCTGTATATACGGCATCATCATGATAATAAAATTTATAGAATCTAAATGAGTATTGTAATTTGAAGTTGCAATTGTTTTTCATTTCATGTTGTGTCAAAAATAGTATATCAAAGTGTTGTAAACAGTTTTAACTAGATTAGCAATATATGTTTTCATTGCAAGGCCCTCCATAAATTGATAGTAGGAAGTTATTATGCTACTTTTAAACTATAAGAAGAGCCCTGAAGTTAATCTATAAGAATTATATTGATCAATCAAAATCAAGAAGTGAGTAATACCTCATAAATTATCTTAAGATTCTTTATTAAGGCATGGCTTTGGATTAGATACATCATACTGATTATAATTTTTTTTGGATGATAGCAAAAACAAATAAAATATGATACCTTTACATTTTATCCAAATTTCTTATTTTCCCCTCCAATCATTAAGTGGAAGAAATTCTATTTTTATTTAATGTATTTGTAGATGTAAAAGACATCAAAGATCTATGCTTCTGCATCATAATTATTTTCATGATACATGCCTAATCTGGCCCAACATAGTGTCTTTAATAATAGTGCTTGCAGCTTTAATATTATTGTTAGGCTGGTCTATTGACACTAAGAAACTCATTTGTGAGATTATTGAAGTTGGAATCAAAGATGCATCTGATAATCATTCATTTCCAATTTGTATTAAAAGAGAAAATCAAGAAATAACAACAAATTTTACAGCAATTGTGAAGGCAGAAACAACAATTAGTGTGAAGTTGTTACTGAATTTTGTAATGGAATTGGTGCCTATTCTTTTGAAAATTCACTTTTTGTACTTGTTTTGGAGTTTTATCCATATACCTATGGTTGAAGCCTCATTATGGAGTTTTCTACATATGCTAGTAGTTGAAGCCTAGTTATAGATTTTTCTATATATGGCAAAGTCAAAGCCTGATTACAAATTTTACTACTTTCTTGACATTGTTTCAATGGTACAATTTTCTTATTGCATGCTTGGTGTTGATCATCCTTGGTGGTCTTCGAGTGTTGATAAGTACACTTTTAGTTTCAATCATATGTGGCATGTATTTTTCCCTCTTTCTGTGTTGGTGACAATATTGTGTGATTACCCATGTCTATTCCTTGGCTACTTTACCTATGCTACACAAAAAAATTGTTAAAATGAAAATTATGGCCAAGATCCTAATACTGAGCACATTTAACTTTTAACATGCATCTTTGAAAATTATAGAAGATCCTAATACTAAGCACATTTAGGTTTTAATATTAGAGCATCCTTTACCTACAAATTTTGTCACTTTCCCAGCCACTATTGGTTTTGGCTCCTCCAAAATCTTCCTCGTTGGTTTTGACCTTTCACTTCTCTAATTTGGTGAGCTGCAGCCTAAAAATAAGGTTTAGACTAGGGGTTTAGAGTATGTTTACTAAAATGAAAATTATTGGCAGTAAACTAAAAATTATGGTTCCCATTATGCAAAAAAAAATTGAAATGGAATATTAATAATATAATATAATATAAATATTATATTATATTATATTATAATATAATATTATAATATTATATAATATTATAATATATTATAATATAATATTTATATTATATTATAGTCATTATATAACACTATAATATAAATATTATATAATTTATAATATAATATAATATAATATAATATTATAATATTATAATATAATATATTATAATATTTATATTATAGTATTATATAGTATAGTATTTATATTATAGTATTATATAGTATTATACTATTATAATATATTATATTATAATATTTATATTATAGTATTATATAATATTATAATATTATATAATACTATAATATTATATACATGACTTAATGGAATCTATATATAGATTCTATTAAATAGAGGAATTAATATTATATAGATGATAGATAATTTGTGAATCAACTTCATCCATGAAGAAGGGAGCTATAAGTAATAAGTAATGAAACTCTGAATTTCATTGAAAGTTTGATCCTAGCTTAGGATGAACATTGGCGGCATGCTTAACACATGCAAGTCAAACAGGAAGTGTTGTTTCCAGTGGCAAATGAGTGAGTAATGTTTAAGAACCTAACCTTGGGATGGGAACAAGCTTAAGTAGGGGTCCCATGAGGGGGCCTTAAACTCTATGGATTATGATCAAATTCGAAAGAAAAAAGAATAGAGTAATAATCATTTATTTAGTTATCTATTTAGTCATTTTTATTTGTCTGATATTAATTAGTCATTTAGTTTTTTATTTTACCTGATGACCAAATTGGTCACTTATAAATGACCAAATTAGTCATTTATTTGTAATATTCTACTAGTTTTAGTCACGTAACTAAAAGTTTGTCAATGACTAGAATATTTAGTCACGTAGTCATTTATTTGTCAAATTCTACTAGTGTATTGATGTATATGTTCCTAATGCGTTTGTATTGACGATGTGTGATTGGGTTTATAATAGGAACCGTTTTGTTGTTGTTGTTGGGAAACTTATTGAGCTAGTAAGACTTGTTGAGATTTATTTTATTATTGTGCCACTAGGTATTTTTGTTGGGCCTATTTTTTTTGTTGTGCTAATAAGATTGCTTGATGGGCTTGATTTTGTTGTTGTGCTAAGGTTGCTTCTTCTTTTTGTTATTTTTGTGCTAAGGCTGCTTGTTGTGCTGCTAAGGTTGCTTGTTGTTGTTGTTGTATTGTTAGAGATGCTTGTTGTTGTGTTGTTAGGGCTGCTTGTTGTTGTTACTATTGTTGTTGGGCTATTAGGGCTGCTTCTTCTTGTTGTTGTTGGGTTGAAAGGGCTTCTCCTTGTTGTTACTACTGTTGTAGGGCTTGTTGATAGGCTTGTTGTGCTTATTGTAAGGCTAAGGCATGTTCTTGTAATGGAGGATTAGGTGGTTGTTGGCACATATATAGAGGATTATAGGTGTTGATATTTTGAGTGGGTAGTAAATTGGTGATGAGAGGTTGGGGATTCCCTTGGTTTGACATTCCTTGTAAGATAGTGGATTGATGTGGAGGAACGTATGTTTGAGATCCCATTTTATTTTTCATAGTAAATGGTACTGTGGGAAAAGGTGAGGATGGTTCCATTAGATTATGTGGTGGGAATGACACACCAGTAACCTTGATTCCATTGATTAAAAAGGTTTCCTTGTCCCATGCCTTAAGGATTCCCTTCTTTTAAGGATGTGGAAGATGTATTACCTATGTTGACAAGGTTTGTTATGAAGGGATTGTTTTGAGATGGGTCGATAATGGATGGGATGGATGTGTTTTGTGAACTTAATGGTATGGATGAACCAATCAAAGGATTGGGTAAAGATGTCTATGTCTACATTAAGGGCTGACTTTGTGGTATGGTTTTGACATGCCCTTGCATGTTGTTTTGAGACACTAGGTCCACACTGCTTGGCATGATGGTGGGCACACTTATGGTACTCATGGGTATGAATGAAGAGGGATTTCCTTGATATGTGGAAGTCATTGTGGAATAATGAAGGTGAAATGGTTTGTATGGATGTTTAGGATCTTCAAGAATAGAAGGAGCACCAAAGGTAGGTGTCCAAGTGGTTGTGGGAGAAGGAGGATTGGTTTCAAGGGTACCCACAAGTGTGTCACTTTCAAATGGAAGAGTATGGAAAAAGTCCTTAGCAAGACTTGTTACAAGACTAGGAATGTAGATTTGATGTAGCCCTAGTGATGGGGTTGCAAAGACTTGTGTCAATTTTTGTGCAACAAATGATGGGAAGATAGGAGCTACATTTTCAAAGTTTTCATGTTCCATGATTTCCTCCCTAGTGAGTTTAAATGGATTGATTATGATATTTTCTATCTCATATGGTCCTAATGGTGATGAAGGTTATTGTGATGGGGTAACTTGACTTCTCAGATTAAATTGTAGAGGATTTGGATCACTTGGGGTAAATGTGACTTTGGTTTTCTCTATGATTCTCTTGTGTTTTGATCTCATCTTTATCATAAATTATGTGTCACTTTTTGGAGAGTTGCATTGTGATTTGTAATGTTTGAACTCTCTAGTTGAATCAAATCTAGGTAAAATGGAAGCTCTAAGTATTTTTGGAGAAATGATGATAGTGGGGTATGAAAATATGGGTGATGTGGAAACTGATCTTTGCAAATGTTTTAGGACTATACTTTTGACTTAAGTTTGAATTTTTGATGTTAGGATAAAGGATGTTGATGAACTTGGAAATATTTAGGGTAGACTCATGACCTTCAAGATGAACTAGTTCAAAGATGATAACTAACTTAACTAAAAGCATGGAAAAGGATACGTTTCACATACATCATAGCTAAGTTATGGTTTGGGTTGATTGATGTCTAAGTAAAAAAGTTTTGGTATATTCAAAAATTTTGTGAAGTTTGGTGAAGTGAAGAGTGAAATTTTGACATGAAGGGGTGGATGAAATGTTTGACCCCAATGTTGACCTAAAGTGAACCTTTGTTTGACAAGACCAAGGTAGTGAGGAACATGTTATACCTCTAAAGCTTTCAACTCCTAAAGACTTAATGATTATGTGAGAAATTCAAAACTTTGGAAAAGACTAGGGTTCTAACTATAATAGAAGGAATACAAGTTTGGATTGTTCCTTGAAGCATGTTTGTAGAAGTTGTATACCACCCTATTCCTAGTTTTGTGAAGTTACAAAAGGCATTTCTTGAGATATTTTGGACTAAGATTCCTAAGTTTGAAATGACAACCTGTAGACCTTACTTGAGGATCGTTACTTTGTGTGAGATTATTTAGAAAAGTTCAAAATTATGGAAGAAATGAGGATATTTATTACCATGTGGGTGGTGGTAATGTGGGTCTTCTAGCCTCAATATCAGCTTGTTCCTCTTCTTCGTCTAAAATGGTTGTTGCATTTCTCCACTGGTTAGGTGTTTCGTTTGCTTCAAAAGTGAAGCTTCTCAAACTACTAATGATATCAATTTTTTCTCCATTAATAAGTTCAAAGTTTGGTTGAATGATAGCACCTGCAACATCAAGTTGTTCAACGAGAGAAATCAGTCTCCAAATAGTCATGTGGGGTTCATTTGTCAATTTATCTTTCTTAAGTGAATTTATTTTACCACAAATACTTGTCTTGATTAAGTTTTTAAACTAAATTTTTATGCCAAAAACATCATAACTTTCACAGTTTCCATTTTGTGAAAATCATGAGGTTGAAGCCATAATTTCCTATGTTATCTTTGGGAAATATGGATTGAGATATAAATTAATAAATTTATAAATCTCTAAGGATATAAATCCTTAGGACAAGTAGTAATATCAAGGCTATTTCAAAAGGTATCCATATTTTAGCCAAAATGTTTGAAATTTTGAGGAAGATAGTGAATGTTTGTTTTGTAACATTTTGGACCCAAGCAATGTATTAAACTGACTCACAATCATTTACAATCCTAGGTAACTGGCTCCCCTCCACAACACACACTTCTTGGGGCCACCAAAGCTAAGATGAATTAATTTTATGCACCAAAACAAAATGTTAAGTTTCCTTGTTCAATTTTAAAACCCAAAAGACAATGATAAAATGAGGGTTCAATTTTAGTCCCGGTTGAGTGTTCATTTTAAACCCAAATGAAATTTAGTGAGGTCCTAGAGCAGAAAGAAAAATGCATAAGAAATTGGGTTATAATTTCCCCAAAGCAACAAATGTTTGTTACAATCATAAAATATTAAGATGAGAATGCTTCTTCACTCTAGCTTCATGTCATCCAACGTACAAAACCCTATTATTCTAACAACCAAAACAATGTTAGAAGTGTGTTAGTAATCTAATGAATCAAAAATATTAAAGAACATGGTGAAAAATTATTGTTATACTTCTTACCAAAGTTGGTTGTTGCTATTTACAATAGCATCGCTCTAGTGAACAAGGGCATTGCTCTATAGAAAAACCAGAGAGCATGATAGTATCGCTATTTGGTTGGGAATCACCATTTATAAATCTTTGATACCTCTATAAAATATCAACATTGTCATTTGTTTAATCAGCGTCAGTGCATTTAATAGGTGTAGTTGTTTGAAATAATGATAGCTTCGCTATATGGTGACTCCCTACAAATGCATCATTGAAATTGAGTTGAGTGTCGCTCTAGCCTGCAAAAGTCAAAACAAATGGGATTCAAGAAAGAAATTGATTAAATTGATAGTTTTTCCCTCCTTCTAGCACTAGAATATCAATCGAGGATATTAGTATGGGTCAATTGTGCTTCATCCATGAAGAATCAAAGCATAATGAAGCCACTAATACTCAATCTAAACAAGATCAATCAAATTAAATTTAACTAAAAATTCATTAAAATAAAGCATTCTAAATTATGAAACATTTAAAATCTCCATTCTAACCCATTTTAAACTTATCCCATTTTGGAATTGGTGTTGTGTTGATTTGAAATGATGACCCTTTCCCAATCTCATGATCAGTGAGCCTGTCGCAATCAATTCTATTGAAGAGAATTGATGAAACAATTGTGAGATGTGATTAAAAACATGATTTATGCTAAAATGAGTATGATGCAAGATGTTGATGAGTGTTTTGGGCACACTTTCTCAACACAAGTAGTGTGTAGGCGCACTACCTCTCTTGAAAGGAAATCTCCAACTGCAAGTGGCTAAAAATCTCCCCAAGGTCTCTCTGGTGTCAGGGCATGACTCCTCAGTTGATTTTAATGTGATTTTGTTGGTAATCATAGGGTAGAATTACGTAGCTAGATACAAGGTAGATCTTCAAATCTGAAGTTTCTAAGATCGAGGTCGAGTTTCATTTTGTTGTAGGTTCGGACAGCGGTCCAAAACTTTGATGTTTCTTCAAGTTTGGCTTTACAATGTGCAATGAACCTTGATGCAAGATATTTCTTAAAAAAAAAGAAAAGAGTAGGGGAGATGGAGGGTTCCTGGACCTACAACTAACTATGAATAGTAATCATGAAGTTCCTACAATGGACAACTTCCTCAAAACAATATTTCACTTAACTAGAAATCTCATAGTCTCATGAAATTTGTGCTATCTTCTAAGGTCTGCATATATTTCACCTTCCATTCACCATGTACATGCATGAACAAAGATAAAAGTGTGGAGAAGCTTTGAATTTAATTATAGACTAACTTTACATAGCTATCTACCAGTTGCAAACAACAAAAAGTATGGACTCAGAAGGCATCTACATAGCAGGAATTTTCACAACTACAGAACAACAATTCTAAAATCTACCAAATCAAGAACATGGCTAACTAAAATAGAAACATAAATCTAAGTAAAGCATCTAACAATGGAGGTTGAACCATGAAACATGTGAAGAAACCAAAAAATGCACCAAGTCAATGTATTTTCATTAGAAATTTCAACAGCATGTCTTTACAACTCAACTCCCTTTGCAAATGAGAGGAGACCCCTATTTATAGTGAACAAAAAGTTAGATGAATGGCCAAGATTAATTCTCATTGTGTGGCCCAGAATCATCACAAAATAGGGTTTCACCAACCCTCAATATATTACAATTTAAAATTACATTCTTGTCTCCTTCCTTATTTCATCCTTTAGTGCCGACATTGTAGCATTTTGTCTTTTGCTAATTGCTCTTTTGTTGTAGCTACTCTTCTGGGGGCTCTTTATTGATGAAAGGGCTATCTTCTTGCTTCTTTGGAGTTGCATATTCCATGAATTTTAGGACGACTGGCTAGAGCTTGTCTATCTCAATGATCTCATATCGCAGCATTTGATAGCTCCATTCTTTAGCATTATCTTCTAGCTTCTTCCAGTCCTCATCATATTTTGTGCCCTAATCTCTGAATAGCTCTGATTGGTCAAAGGCATGGGTAGAAAAACTCATGAATTCCATTGTTATCTCACAAGACATTCCATCCTCCATCTTCTTCTAAAAGTAAGGCTTTACCTTTTTTTGGATCCATCTATACTACGGGCATGTCATACTCTGTCATCAACTTGAGATAACGAGTGCATTCCACCCTAACCTCCTTGAACCATTTGATGTCTAGATCTAGCTTACTCACTATCTATTCCAATCTTTCTTTCCTATTTTCAAAATCTCGCCTCCACACATCCATCAGTCAGTGATCCTCCTTTTTGAATGCTAACTCCTTCTCCCATGCAGATTTTGGCAATTGAAGGATGGCTTTGATCTTTGGAAAGGTCGAGTCGTATGTTGCAAGGAAGTCAGTGCAAAGATTCCTCATGCTTTCCAAAGATTACTGCAGATCCAAGAACTTGTTGGCTGTCCGAACAGCCTGGCTAATACCCATGTTCCCAATGTACAGGACCTGCTAGAACTAGCTCTCTATAGTCTTTTCCAAATTCTTTCTTCTCTCCATCTTGTCAATTTTTTCTTTGGATAGCAGTTGGGGTGGGGCTGCGGATGTGGTAGGCAAGTCATCCATTGAGGACCACTATTGGATGTAATTCATCAAAGCAACTACTTGTGCTTTAAGCTCATCTTTTGAAACCTTCTCCTTCTTTATCAGATGCACCATTGTAGCCACTGACTCTTCAAGGTGTCCTACCTTTTGTTTCCTAGTAGCGGTTCACAGATCCATGGTGGAGATGTTGTAGGTTATTCCCTCTTGGCCTACCATAGGCATTGCTATTTGCATAGCTCGAGACCTAGAGGCATCCATCATTATCCTAGATCTGATCTTAGGCTTCTTCTCTTTTCTAGTTGTGATTTGTGCTCAGGTTAAGATAGCCTCCAACTTCACTCTTGGGTCCTTCAGCATAGGGGTCTTCTTTTCAAGCTATCTTTCCAGCCATTCAGGCATAGCAGACCTTTCTTTAGGTGATTCACGATCACCCTCACCTTCCTCGATCGAGACCTCTATTTTCTTATCTCTTGGGACCCTTTCTTCTACTTTGGCAGTATCTCCTTCTTCTTCATCAGAGTCCTAGATGAACACAAGGTGCTTAATAAGAGGCTTGGTAGATAATTTCTATGGGGACTTTCTTCCTTTTCCATTTCCTTCCTCTTCTTTTCTTCGGTTTGCTCAACCTCATGCACATGCTCCTAGGGCTACTCAATTTCTAGGCTCTTGATAGTTTGAGCCTCACCCTTGGGCTTATCTTCTTGTTGCTTTCCTTCCCTAAGAGGAAACTTTTCTTCCTCTTCTTTAGTACCCTTCAGCTATCGGGCCATCTCTTCTTCAAGATCATCATCGAAGGTTTGCATGATGACCCTACCACCGGCATCATCCTCCTCATCCCCGCTCTCTGAGGAGCTCGTTCCTTCCTTTTTGTAGGCCACTCTGTCAATTTTCTGATGTTCATACTTTGGATGCTCATGGTATTCATCGGCCTCCTCTTCAAATGGCTTTGAGGCTTCTTGCTCTCACCTCTCCCACTCTTTGGAAATTAACATGGTGGCTTCCATAGCTGGTGGCCCTGTCAAAGGTTGTGAAGGTTTAGCAGTAGCGAGAACCTACGCCAGGGCTGCTTGAAGAGTGGGATCCATAAGGATATGGGAGAGCTCAGAGGGGAGATTCTGCATATGTTTGGAGAAGGCCTTAGGCAAGGCGGAAGCAGGTATTGGCACCGTCACCATAGCTAAAGGGAGCAATGTGGTCAGCAACATAGCAGCGAAGGAAGGAGGAGTAGTCATAGTGGAGGAAGAGTCAATTACTATCACAAGCTCAGCCAGAGGTGAAGGGGCCAAATGGACAGAGATGTCCACTACCGAAGGGGATGTGGCGATCATGGCTAGGGACATAGATGATGGGGTAGTCAAAACAGGGAGAGCCAACAGAGGTTTTAATTGATCTGTACCTTTTGTTTATTCCTTTTGGATTAAGGGTTGCTCCGTGGTGCCCCCTGTTTGCTAAAGCCTCTTGGAAGGTGAGCCTCCTGGATCCTTCCTTGTATAGACCTTGGGATCTAGAGATTGATCCATCTTTGTTTCTTTTCTCTTCTTGGATCTAGTGACTGGAGGAGACCTGGATGTCCCACCCATTGAAGTAGTGGTAGCGGCATCCTCCATGGCACTTGGCTCACTTTGTAGCCCTTCATATGTCAGGACTACCCCTCCTTGTTTCAATCGGGCCACCTATCCATCAACCCATTCCTTGGTTCAAGCCAAGATTGGTTTGGTTATAATGTCAAGGTCATCGACCTCCTGTTCATCCCAGTCTATTGTTGGTAGTGGCAAGCTAGCGATTGTAGGATATCTAGGGTCCATTGTGATGTTCTCGTCCTCTTCGACTTGGTTTGGTATGGGGAATGGTTGCACCTTTCTTACAAAATACACAATCATCCACATATAGTGCCTTGCACGCACCTCCTTGTCATCCTAACAATCTACCCAAAAGTCTTCAACATGGTGAAGATGAGTGAACCCCGGCCCTAATGCCTTCCTTACATGTCTGTATGGGTCTATTCGGGGATGAGCAGTGTACAAGTGAAAATGATAATCACTCAATTCATTTTTGGAATTCCCAGGGCACTGGGAAGTTTGTAACTTATACATTTCTTGGCTGAAAGTTAAGGGATAGGAGATTCCCACCAAGTGTTTGCCGATGAGGACCAACTGTATGTGCTAGAGCTTCTAAGAAAGTTCCAACAGGATGATTCGGTCATTAGGGTATTGGGGCAGCTTATTTGGCCTTTCCGTGAAGCCTTGGGCACGAATGTATGTGAACTTTGGATATTGGATAAAGAGAAAGGCATACTGCTTTAGGAATGCCTAAGCACTGTGAGAGACCCTTCTCTCGAAATATCTTGCAATCATCCTAATGATATGGCCAATGAAGGCATCATTTACCCTGCAATACTCCCTCTTGAAATTCTAGTACTAGAGCTAGGGGTACCTGTCATAGGCTTTCAATTTTTGGCCTTGCTCCTCATTAGGTGCCATGAACAACCCATTGTATTGTCTCTAATCTGCCAAAGAGTAGATGAGATATGAGGTCATGTAGAACTTGGAACTCTTCTTCACATTGAGGAAATGCTCATGGAAGTAGTCGCTTATTATACCTCCCTAGTAGAACGAGGATTTTGTGGTGATGTCCTCATTCCCCCTGAAGATTTTTTCAATGAAGTACACCATCCACTCCTAAAAAAAGGTCGTGGTAGGGAGACCCATCACCCTTCTTAGCATCATGACCAAGTCATGGTAATCTTCATGGAAATCACTGTAGAAGAGGTCATGAGGAACCTTCACAGCGCTTCCCCATTTTTCTTTAAGCCAATGTTGATTTATCAATTTCTTGTAGCCCACTGGGTTGTCATCCCACACTGCTTTGCATTCCTCTATGGTAGGTGTTTCCATCTCGATGAAGGTGGGAATATGGAAGGTCTTTGTGATTCCCTCAGCTGACATGTCAGCAAGAATGTTACCATCTCTGTCAAATATGGTCCTTGTGTCAAGTTGATAGGCCTGCCGACAAGCCACCACCAACTCAGGGGCTATGAGGGATGGAGGGAAGCTCATAGCCTTTGTGATCCCACTTTGCCTAATCAGCCTTGCATTTTTGGTCATCAGGTTGACCCTGACCCTTTGCTTAAATTCATCAATATCGATGTAGCTGATATTGGTATCTGTGATTTGCTTCCAATCAGTGGCAACCTTTGAGTACAGAGGTTCACCCTGGAACTAGTATTTCATTTGGTCTTTGTCCTTTTTTCTTTGAGGAGTCTGATTTCTTTCCTTGTCCTTTTCCACAGTAGCCCTAGAGCGTCCTACACCTGATTCCATATATCCTGCAAGCAAAGGCGCAGTTAGTGCAGCTGATCATGGCAGTCTTGACGTTAGTCAAAATACCATGGATTAAACTAAATCTAAACAATTTATCATTCATAAAATGATACTTCTACTTCCAGATGTCATTAGTCCTTCAGATGGAGGGTTTCGAACAATCTGAGCCTAGAGGCCCAGACTTCCCTAGAATGAATGCTGTTTTGAAAGGGCAGACGGGGGAAAGTGATCTGAGAGATCCTTCCCAACTGAATTTTGATGGTTCAAAAGGCTTGTAACAAAGAGGGCCAGAATTAAGCATGTGGTTCGATATCAGATTTCAAATTTGAGCTCATTTGGATTGATTTGGGACCAACCAGAGGTATGAGGTCAGAAAGCCGTCCAGAGTTCACTGTTTGGAATGTCTAAGTAGAAACAGAGTTTCGAGGGTGGAACTCTGAGGTCTGGGACCTGGTGAGTCTAAGGGCAACTGGAAATTTTGCAAATTTAAAGTGTTAAGGCCTGAGGAGCCAGGAAGTTGTCATGCCCTCACCGTTTGGGATGACAATCACTGGAAGGAAGTCCAGAGGGGGCAGCCTAGTGGACCGGACCTGACACTTAGGTTGTACGTCAGATTTTCATTTTGAGTTTCATGGTGAGTAGGAAGGCAGAGCCCCAAACTCGGAAGGGTAGGCATGATCTTCCCTTTTAAATGGCAAAGATGGGACGGAGTCCCAGGTGGCAGAGTCCAGCAAGGTCAAGGACGGTGAGGCTCGATCATTTGGAATTCTTGCGGAAAAAGGTTGCTTGGGACCCAGAAGGCGAGAAGACATCAATAGATCACCATTCAAAATGGCGGAGCTCCCACGGAAGCCCACGGATGGAGGTTCACGAATCATAACCCATCAGGTTCAAGAAGGTGGGTTTTAGTGTAGGAATAGATGGCAAAAGGAGGTTTGGGGTCTGGGAGGTGGGAGAATGTGGTTCCTTCGCCGTTTAGAATGATGGGAGCTCGACAGAATCCCAGATGTTGAAGTCCGAGGGCGTAGGCCTAGGAGGCCAAAATGGAGGTCAATTTCAGAGTTAAGTTAGAGATGTCAGACAGTGATTCCTTGTCAGAAACCCAAGGATTCAGACCAAGGAGATGGCGCAACCATTTGAAAAGGATGTTGAATTTGATTAGTCCCAGTAGCAAAGAGGAGTCCAGGTCTAGGATAGGCAAATGCCCTTGTGTGAAGAACAATCATGCTCGGGTAAAGTTTCAGATCGATCCCGCAGGGTGCAGGAAGGTTTCCTGAAGATTCTAAAATGTGGTTTTTGTGCATTGCCTTATGTTTTATCTTTTAAGTGCAATTTTAACCTGGGTTGTTCATCACTTTAGGTTTTAAAATCATAAAAAACTCTCGGGAGGGCAAACGGTAAACCTACCTCGAACACCCAATCTGACAAGGCGTGAAATCTACTAACGATCAACAAGTGACAGCAATGAGTGTGAGGGTGACGATTGACAAAGAAAGTGATCCTCTCTGGTAAGCACTTTGATCCTTCTCTGCAAACCTAAAAAGTGAAAATGATAGGTTGGGACCTAATATTTATACCTCCCCTACCATTAATGGCCCTCCTAAATGTAAGTATGACAAACAATTTGGTTGGTGAATTCAAATTCACGGATGGCGGCGGGAGACCCAGGTCCCGAAGGCCACAAGGACACGAGGTGGCAACCACTGGGGATTCATTTTTCACACCAACGACTGAGAGGATCCCGCGACCCAGAGGTCAGAAATCTGAGGCAAGTTCATCATTCAAAAATTTCGTTCGGGACCCAGAGGGCGGAGTTCTATCAGTGTTTTTCCGTCGGGAACGGCGAAGTCCACATGAAGTTCCGAAAGAGGAAGTTTCAAGGGTTGGGCCCGGTGGGTTCGAAAGTAGCCAAGAATTTTTTTCAATTTTCAATGGATGGAGAATAGCGGGGCCGAGACTCGGGGCCCGGAAAGGTGGAATCCTTCTACCATTTGGGATGGCGGACATGAAGGGGAAACCTAGCAAGGAAACCCAATGAGGTGGGCCCAACAAGCCCCAAGGCCACTGGCAGAGGCAAACTGCCAAAGAGACCCTGCAAGGCACCAGAACTTGACAAAATTGAAAGGGAGAAACATGGTCAACTCAAGATGAGACTTTGGAGGTATGCTGACCACCTGGGACACTAAAATAGGGCACGCAAAATGAGGCAGCGACAAAAATGACCTAACAAGATGAAAGAAAAAGAGGGTCCCCATTCTAAACAAGGCATGTGTGCTGAGGGCACAATACAAGAGTTAATCTAAATTATTTATGCTAAATTGATTCAGATATGCAATTTCTAAGCTAATCTCAATGAAATTTGAACCAAAAAGATTCAAACCCTAATTATCTAATTAGCTAAAATGGATGCATGGAAGCCATTAATGGTAGCTAAGCTATTATTCAACTAATTTAAACTAAAATATGCTAAATCTAAGTTAAAATAGAGTGTGAGTGTGAGTGATTTCAATAGCATGAGTTTTCTTTAAAAAATATGGATCCATTTATCTCCAAATAGTGCTTTATTTATAGGAAAGAAAATGAGAAATGAAGGGTTGATATTGAAAAAGTTAATCAAAGGTCAAGGATAGAGGAAGAAGAGACATGGATCATGGATTCTCATCAATGAGTGAGAATGCAAGATGAGATTTAATCAAGGATTCTCATTCCTTCCAAACAAGCACACTTTTGACCTATACAAGAGGTCAAAAGTTAACTTACACAAGAAGTCACAAGCTAACTTGCATATGAAGCTAAGTGAGAATATTCCCTTTCTAAATGATTGAAGAAGAGAATATTTTTGGCAATTTTCTCATAGGTGAGAGAAAAGGATATTTTGCAAATTAAAACAAAGTTTAATTGTGGAAAAGGGGAGGGAATGTTCCATAAGAATATTCCCCTTTTGGAGGAATGTGCAAAGGAGGAATATTCCCCTTGAAATATTCCCTTGCAAGTGGGGGGAATTAGATTAGTTAGATAATTGCTTATTAAACAAGGATTTAATCATGCAATTAGGGTATTTAGAGGAATAAAGTGATATTCATTAAATTAAATGATTTAATGAATGGGGAAAGGTGAAATGAGATTTAATTAAATAACTTAGGATTATTTATTAAATAAGAAGACTTAGTGAATTAAATTAAATAGTTTGATTTATTTAATTTAATAAGATGAAGTGTTAGCGTGAAAAGGGGTGAACTAACTTGGTTAAATGTGTTTGGTTAATAGATGCAAATGATGTAATTAATTAAATAGCTAGGCTAATTTAATCAATTAAGCAAAAAGAGGATGGGTTCTAAGAGGAAATGATGTTAGTATACCTAATTCAAGTGTATGATATTATTCGAGACATTTTCAATGTCTACAGATTTAACCCATCCTTTTTTATTGTCTTATTTTTATAGTGCATGTGTTATATTTGCATTAAAAGGAAAATATAATCTTTCAATGTTTTGTATAATTCCATACAAAAGTACAAGAACATGTCTTCTTATATTTTTGCATGTTCAAGAGCAACAACTATAAATTCTCAATATTTTATCTTATTTTGTTTTGATTATACAAAAAAAAAAGGTTTTGACGAGACCTGGAACCCTTTACAACTTAAGATACAAAAATTTTCTCAAGAGATACTAAACTAAGACATTATTAGTGGCCCAAAACTCAAAAAACTAGGAGTGAAAAAATGTTGCTCAAAGGATAAAACACTAAAATATCAATAGTAGCCAACAACAACAAAACAATAAAACAATAGGAAAGAAACCAAAACCAAGCAGTGAAAAAACAAATAAAAAACAAACAACAAGACACTACGTCATAATACTTAAGTTGTTGGCCACCTCAATTTGATGGTTCCTATACAGCCCAATCATGTCTAACAATTCTTTTTTCTCAGCTTCAAAGGATTTCTTCTAGTCAACCAGCCCTTTAACAACAGGGCCTTTACCATCATCCTTCACACATTTTTTCCCTTTACCTTTGGCCAATTGTTCCTTCTCCATTAACTCATAAAAATATAACTAGTCCTCTCTAAGCTCACTAATCTTGCAAAAAAAAACCTCCAAAGAATCTGCACTATTCTTTTATCTTATTTTGTTGGAAACCTCTTTACATAGGCTTGTTAAAAAATCAGCATATTAATAATTTATTTTATTGTTAAATTTTAATCTTCTGTGATACCTATCAAGAGGGGAGGTCATAAATTACATGTTCACACAAATGAATGATTAAAGATGATAAATTCATTATTTCACTATATGTTGTTAATCTTTGTTTTTGCAAACAAAACAACTATACTAATCCTCATGTAAATTTTAAACCAAGACACCATTGATATTAATGCAATAATGCTAATAATTTGGACCACATATTTTACCCAATATAATATTTCATTCAAGTACAACTGAATACAACTATTATGTGTAGAATATTAGAGGTATGCCTCTTTATCAATTTTATTTGGAAAGAAGAAAGAGCTATTAAATTTTCTTACACCATTGACCTACCACACAAGGGAGTTCAAGAGACCAATTCTCAACATTGATTTATCAAGAATCCAATGGAGATATAAAAAAGTAGAATATTTCAAATATGAATATGCCAATGAAGGAAGAACCCTTTTTACATAAGATACAATTTACCCTAATTAAACTCTACATAGGACATTTTATACACAAGGATGAAATAATTAACATGCAAATGGGATACACTTTACTCCTTTCATTATTTCATTGAGTAGATGTGAAACCCATCTTTCTAAACATGCATTATTACCAATATGATAGAAAAAAATATTATTTACATACCAAATAACTTAGGCTTGCTCTCCACTCTAACATAATCGCATCATGGAGCCTCATGGGCTATAGCTCCAAGATGTTGAATGCAGTCTTTTCAAACTTTTACAAAGGAATAAAAATAACATAGCACCAAATTTCATGCTTCTAGGTTCTCTAGTCTCAATTTTCAACCATGATCCATACTTGACATACCACCTTCTTACAACAAATAAATTAAGGGAAATGGAAGTAGAAAAAAAAACTTCTATTTTCTTTAGGTGAGGGGATTATACTCTTTTATCCTTCTTTCCTCTTCAATTCAAGCCTTCTTGAACACTATCTCCCCAAAAAGAAGGGCTCCTCTCCTCTTCTCATCCTTTTGACCATCTCCACTAGAATTCTCCAAGAGGAGAAGTGGGCAACACCCCAATCATTCTTCCTCTCAAAATATATAGGATTTTCAAATTGAAACTCTTCGGTGGGGAGGTGTGGATTGTACTTTTCTCCATCAATGAGGATCTTTTCCTCCTTAAATAAAGAAACATGCACTTGGACAACCCCTAAATCTTTTCACCCCATCCTCCCCTCAAAATTTGTCACTCCTCATTATGAGGACTTTTCAGGGGTCAAATCATGTCCTTAGGGCACTCTTGTATGCCCACTTAACCCCTACCACTATGGTATAGACCCTAGGGAGTTTAATTTTGTCACACCCCATTTTGTATTCATCTTTTTACTATTATTGTGCTAGGGTAAATAATTGAATGTGTGAATGTAATTAGAATTCTGATTGAAATATATGTGCTTACACTTTGTTATCAATGAATTATGAATGAATGTTTATTTCATTTAATGTTGTGTGATAAATGCATATTTTGATGAACAACTAACTACCATGGGAATGTGTTAGTTGGATGTAGGTTCATGTTCAATCCTACAGGTGTGTGGGGAAGTACCATTTAGGAGAAGAACTTGGTCAGGAAACTAGTAATGTAACTTAACTGAGCTTACACACACACTCACAATAGAATGGTTGAATCATGTTATTGTGTTGAAAATTTGTAATCCATCCTTTAGCAAGATGTGTTTTCATTAGTAAGGGTCTTGATTACTATTGAGTGCATTCTTGGATGATGTTTATGTGTTGATAGCTTATGAGTTCTTCCTTATGTTACTATGCTTGATTGATGAGGTGAACATACATTGAATGTATATATATATGTGCATATGCATGAAGAAACATTTACATGAGGGTACATAGGTAGATGTACCTATGCACGCTTACGAATAGGTTGCTTATGAGCATGGTGTTATATATATTTGATTAATAAAGCCCAAGAGGGAGTTATAAGCCATGGTCAATATCATATAAAGTGCATCACTATTTTGTAGTGACACATTACTTCTATTTTGGAACACATTTATCTAAAATATAAAGGGTGATGGAAATATTTAGCTTGTTGTGCAAATTGATATAAATGCATGTTAAAAGGAAAATAACAAACAAAAATAATGTACATTGGTCAAAGCACAGTTTGAATGCTATTTAACTCTAGTTGATTCATCTTCCTCTATCAAATATTGAGACAGAAAAATTTGACCTTGAATATGTGTTGCCTATTAATTAAGGATTGTTTGCTTGGATAAACTGTGACAAAGGAATAGGTAAATGGTTGATACTTGGCACCATTTTATGAATTCTCTATTTCTATAGAAGTCTATCATGTTTGTAATTCAATTATTATCCTTTAAGCTTGTGCATATTTGAAATAGTCTTGAGTTGTTAAGAAAATGAGGTCGATCTGTAGAAACTAAGTTGAATCTATACTTAGAATTCTGCCACCTTTTTGTTGTGAAAGATGAGTTGACCTACATGCTTTAGAGTTATCAATTGGAATACCTTTTCATTAGGATTTAATGTCTCAATATTTTGTATAAATAGATGAGCCAACTCTCTCATTGGGACATGCAATTTTACAAGTTTATTCTGCTACAAATATTCTAAGAGTTATGTTTTTTGATAGATTAGAGTTACTTTTTGAGAGCATAGAGATATCTTTTGTAGGAGGATATATTGAAGTTTTTCTTTGAGTAGTTAAAGTGAAGCTAGCAAGCTATCATTGGAAAGTTGTGAATCAAGTCAATCAATTGGATCAAGCATATTACAGGCATGAGGATCTAATCTTCTTTTAATTTTCTTTTATTGTGAAAGAATGAGTCTTGATTTTCTTGATTGGAATTTCTTGAGAAATGCTTGCTTTAGTAAATCATAGCATTTGATTAAGGAAAGGAAAAGAATTTGTTTTATGATTTTCTATGAAAATGTTTGTATATACTCCATAATAGGAGGATTTTTTGTCATTAGTATGTGTATAGTAGGAATGATTAAACAAGGATAGCTTAAGGGTTATTCATTGCCAAATTATTTGAATTTATTAGATAGATTATAAGTTACAGCCAGGATTTGATTATCCATTGAAGGGAGGGTAAATTTTATTTATGCTTTGTGGGTAGAAATACCATTGAGTTTTGGGGAAGGGAATAGTTTGTTTCTAGGGTTAAATACTACCCATAGAAGTAAATACTTATGCATAGTTTATAATGGCCTAAATTCAAATTGAGCTAGAGTAGTGTACATGAGTAGGATGATTGTAACTCAAAGTACTGAGTGACAACACTTTGTCCAAAGTGGTGTGATTTCCTTTGGCTCCACTTTCAATTCACCATGATCCATTTATGCATATTAGTCCAATATTGTAGGATTTACAAGTTCTAGTCATTTAGGACACAAAACTAGGCTCAGAATGGTTGTTGTTATGAGGTTACTCCACCAATCTCTTCATCGAAGGGTAGGGCCATATATTTCATATGTGATAGATGTGTGGTGGACTGCATATGAGTCTATGGTTGGTAGAAAAGTGCTTGAGTGATGCTTCTTCTCCTCAACAGGCAGCATAAGACCAAGATTTGAAAGGAGATTCCTGGACCATCTATATCTATTGCTTTGAAGTTCAATTGAGCTATGTATGTACTTTCTACACAATCTTTGGAATATTGTAATATGTGAAATATTATTTTGAAAATAGAATCAAGGTTGATTATTGTTATGAAATCTATGTTCATTTTTTTCTCTATTATTAAACGAAATTTTTAACATATTGCAATGGTTAAGTTACATAGTTTATTTATCTTAAAGTGAAAACTCAAGAAATTTTACTTGATTGAATGATTGGCATGTTAAACGAAATTTTTAACATATTGCAATGGTTAAGTTACATAGTTTATTTATCTTAAAGTGAAAACTCAAGAAATTTTACTTGATTGAATGATTGGCATGTTACATGTGGTATTAGAGCTACAAGGTTTAGATCTAGAACCTATGAGCTCATCATACTTTTCATCCAATGTTATCTAATGTTTATAAATTCTAGTGCTAGGATGGTGTGACTTAGGTTAACTGGAAGAAATTTAGTAATCAGGAATGAGTGCTACCTAAAATCCAAAAAGGAAAGAGAGGCCATTGTTCTTAGGTACCAACTATGAAAATGCCATCCGATTAAGCAACACTGAAACCTTTAGTCACACTATTTCTTGGATTAGTGATGTAAAGAGAAAGATGAATATGGAGGCCATTTACAACTATCTACCTCCATTCTCACCAGCAAAGTTTGATTCCTTATCACTTTCTATGGATATTCCCTCGGAAGGAAGTGTTAGCCCAACATTCATATTTAGAGACCCTAGATTCCTTCCTATGTTGAAAGTTATCGTAATTTCCTCAAGTAACGAATCAGAGGGTTATGTCCCCTACAACTATGTATCATATGATAAATATGAAGGGTACTTTCCATTTTGGGACATATATGAACAAATGAGAGATGACCAACAATCTGTAGGATATACCCCATTGAGTTATGTGTTAGAGATTGAATCAAGGGGATACTCTCCACTTGACTATCTGAATAGTCACTCTATGTAATCAAAAGGATATTGAGATCCTTGTGAATAATAAAATCTTGTGTGTAAATATCAAATGCTTGTGCTTAAATTTTATGTGGAATTTCTTATGTGTGAATGAATTATCATTTAAATGTTTTCCATAAGATAATGATAACATGACTGAATCTAATATGGATGAACCTTCATATATAATCCATTCTTGCAAAGATGGTGAGAACACAAACCAATCTCGGTAGAAACCAAAAATTTGGGTAAGGACGAGTAGGTTTTGAAGCTCTAGACTAGATCAAATCTTGGAAAGATTGGGAAATATAGAGAAAGAAATAAGGGTAAAGGATAGAGTATAGAAGGAAGTTGCAAACAATGAGGATGAGGAGGAAAATTCTTCTCATGAACATAATCATACTCATGATCATGAGAAAGAGAAATCACCTTCTCTATCTGAGGAAACTAATAGGAAGCAAATGGATTTTGAACTTTCTAGGGATATGAAGAAAATAACCCTACCCAAGTTTGAAGGTAGCACCAACAAAGAAATGGAGAAATATTTTGAAATTCAAAATTATTCTAAGGTCACAAAAGTAGCATGGGATATTAGTAGTTAGCAAGATAATCCTCTAACTAGTGGATGAATAATAAAATGGAACTCGATATTAGCTCATTGAAACTTACATGGAATGAATTTGTTGAAATATTTTGGAAAATATGGTTACCTCAACTCTATTTTGACCAAAAACTCAGATTTCCAAAATCTGAGGCAAGGTGAGATGTCAGTTAATGACTATAAGGAAAAGTTTACACATCTGCTACGTTATGTTCCAATGTATCAACAGGATGAACATTTTCGTATAAGTTCATCATGGGGATTAATAGCTAAATTGGAGGAGAGGTCGATGTTAATGGTCCAACCACTATGCATCTAGTGTATGAGAAAGCTATTAAAAAGAAGAAAAAGCTCAAAGCTATCTCCATCCACTAGGAAAATAGAAATCATAAGAAGATTGAAAGAGCTCAAGTCAAACCAACTCCAAAGAAGTTTGAAGTTGTGCAAGATTTATAAAAATAAGGGAAAAAAGCACCCCGAAATAATGGGAAAGAATCAAGAAGGGAATGTAAGAGGAATAGTTCCAATGGTGGGAGCACTAATAATGTTGGTCGAAAAGCTAGTAAATCTAGAGAACCCTCAAGGAAGAAAGGACCGACTACTGGATGCTTCACATGTGGGGGAGACCAAGTTATGCTATTAAATGTTCCAATAAGTCTTCTGGATCACGATCTTATGGTAACCCACTTCCTACCTAGCAAGTGGCATTCCATCGAAAGATTCATGTTGCTTTGGATGATCACCAAGTGGAGTATCAAGTTAATCCAATATAGACTCCAGGTATTTTGTTTGGTTTACCCATTTCCAGTCTTATAGATACTAAAGCAACTAAAAATTTTATTTCACCTAGAATAGAAAAGAAAATATCTAGGAAAAGATGGTTATATGGAAAAGTCTTGGGTTGTATAATATGCAAACCAGACAAGAGCAGCAATGGAATAATGTATGTTCAAAGTTAGGATTGAGCTACCTTGTTTTATATGGAGGGAAACCTTAATGTAGCACTATTAGGATCCTAGGAATCCTAGGAATGAGCTAGATATGGAGGCATAGAGCCAAGGTAGACTTCCATTCCAAAATCGTAGAATTTTTGGATGATTTTGGTAGCCAAGTAATGTTACAAGAGATACCTAGGGAGGTCAAACTATGTCAAATCTCTACAATGAAATTGCTTATGGAGAAGAAGAAAGGATACAAGATATTTGCAGTGAAGATGGAAAAGCTTGAAGATTATAAGGGATCTAATTCTCAAGAATATCTTGATAACTTTGGACCACAAACCTTCCAAGAGATGGAAGAAGGTGAAATAGAGGAAATTGGAGTGACATATGTGGAAAGATATCCTATACTATGAAAGTTTTCAAATTTTTTTCCAGATGAACTACCTAGACTACCACTGAAAAGGATATTTTACTTCTCAATTGATATAGTACTAGGATCTGAACCTATTTCCAAAGTGCCTTACATAATGACAATAATTGAGCTAATGGAGCTTAACACACAACTAGATGAATTATTGTCTAAGGGGTTGATAATACCAAGTTTATCACCTTGGGGGGCACCAATAATCTTTGTGAAAAAGAAGGATGGTACTTTGCATTTTTTCATAGAGTGTCACATGCTTAACAAAGCTACGGTAAAGAACAAGTATTCATTACCACACATTGATGATCTATTTGATCAAATGAGGGGAGTTGTATTTTCTAAGATTGATTTGTGATTTGGATACCATCAGTTGAGAATTGAAGATGAGAATTGTTGTGTGGTCTCATAACACACCACAAGACTATAAGACTTGAGGACTCCAAGTGAAAACTAATGCTTATGGAAAGTATTGGATAGTTGGAAAGGTCAACAGGAGTGAAAAGAAAAGAGAAATGTTTTTGAAAGAGTACTTTGTAATTCAAGTGTTACAAGGATTGGGTATCGGGAACCGGGAATGTTAGAAATGTAAAAGGTAATGCAAGTGTTGAGTAAGTGTTTTAGTCCAAGAATCAAGGTCTGAAAAAGATGGAAGTTTTGGTAAAATAGAAGTCTGGGAAAATTATGGGTAAAGTCGAATACCAAGTATCGGGTACCAGTTAACAATGCAAAGAAAAGTTTTAAAATCTTAAGGTTATCTAAGAATTTTGATAGTTTGATAACCCAGTATAAAAGGATAATTATGCAAGAATAGATGTGATTTTATTGAAAGCATGTTATTTATGATGGATATATATGATAATGATTAATGATGGTTTTATTTACATGATAATTTTTATAATTTTTTTTAAAATGGATTTAATAAGTGGAATTTGTGATTGCAAGAGAAGTAGATTGCAATATGGATGGTCAGGAAAATTTGAATCATAAATAAAATCATATCCAAATCGGGCTGCATATTTTGGGAAGTTATATGCAGAGGGGTTTGAATCCGTCAGAATACTAGGGATCCCGGTATTTCACATATGGTGACAAAAAGTGCCAACCTCCTAGGAAGCTCACTCCTGAGAGTAGAAAGCCCAAGGTAGAAAAAATGTGTAGGAATAGGATGATAAAGTAATTGTTCTGAATATATTGGAAAGTTCCTACACATTATCTAGATTCAAGTTATTATCTAGGCAATAGTAAGAAAATGAAAAACCCGAAGGACTACAACATGCAGATGGAGGTTGACCTTTGTTGACTTTATTTGCAATTCTCTTACCAGTCACCACATTCCATGTGCCTTGATGTGATTTTTCCCTTAGATTTTCTCTCATGTATTTTTGTTATCCTACCTGTGTCTTCTATAAAACAGTAGGGATACCTTTTTTTAAGTTAAGTTCAAAATTTGTGGATGTTAGAAGATCCAAAACTTCTTTAAGTTTTGTTCTTTTTTCCTATTTTTTGAATCATTCTAGACTAAAAATGTTCATGCACATAGAACTTAATCTATATCAAAGCCAATTTGATAGCTACCTATCTCATGCATCTTTTCTAGTTGGTTTTGTTAGTTCATCCAAACAAGACTGTGTGTTGTACCATTTAAGGGTGCATAAAAAACCTACTCATTATCCAAACTAAAACCCCCTTATTTAAAATTTTGCATCATTTTATTCCTAGTTGTGAAGCAATTTGGTGATGTATAAGTGGCTTTCTTTGATTTGATTAAATATTGGGGCACGTGTGGAGAATAACCAGGAAAAATTTTACTTTTTTTAGTATTTTGATGCCTTATTTTAGATTAGATGTTTAAATTTATGAAAATGTTCCAAAAAATAGATGAATGAATGAAAATTTATTGAAAATATTTCATTTTCTTTGAAATTAGTGAATGCTTAAAGCTAAGCCTACTTAAGTGATATCAAAATTGTTTGATGTTCATGAAATATTATTGCAAATCTTTTGATTTCATGAGATTGATTTTTTATCAAACTGGAAATCTTGTATCTAATGCTCATGATTCTTAAGGAAACTAGAGATAACCATAGGACCCTTGAGATTAATAGAAATATCACATCATACCCTGAAGTGAACCTAGTATGGTCAAGACCTAACTACTAGAGCCTTGGGATTAAGCTAAGTCAACCTTTTCCTATTACACAAACACCTTAGGCTTTGTTGGTTTGGTCTTTCAAGTAAAGATAGGTTCTTCATAGTTTTCTTGTGAGATTTTATCTACATTGTTGTCATGAGTAACATTTTCGTCAACAAGAACATCTTTAAGGTTGTATTCAGAACTAGATATGGGCATTATGAGTTTACATTTCTACCCTTTTGTCTAACTAATGTGCCTGCATCATTTATGAACCTTATGAACATCATATTCAGGGACTACCTAGATAATTTTGTCTTGGTTTTCCTAGATGATATTATGATTTACTCCAAGAATGAGAACGATCATTGTAGGAATTTAGAGATAGTTCTTCAATGACTGAGAGAACATAAGTTGTATGGGAAACTCTCTAAGTGTACCTTCTTTTAAAAGAGAGTACATTATCTTGGACATGTGATCTTAGCATATGGTATCTTAGTTGATCTAGCTAAGATCAAGGCAGTGCTAGAATGACCAGTGCCCAAAAATGTCTCTAAGGTAAGAAGTTTTATGGGTTTGGCGAGATATTATAGAAAGTTTGTTGTAAAAATCTTGAAGATAGCCTTTCCAATTACCTCTTTGTAGAAGAAATGGAAGAAGTTTGAGTGTATAGAGAAGTGCCAAGTAGCATTTGACCTACTCAAAGAGAAGTTAACTACTGTATCAATTTTGAAAGTACCAAAAACTAAAGGACACTTCACTGTTATCCCAAATGCATCAGGATATGGCTTAGGATGTGTTTTAATGCAAGAAGGGTAATTAAATTCTTATGAATCAAGGAATTTGAAACCCTATAAGAAAAATTATGCATCACATGATTTAGAGTTAGCAGCAGTGGTTTGTGCATTGTAGATGTAGAGGCATTACTTGTTGGGAAAGCCCTTTGACATGAAAATTGATCACCATGGGTTGAAATATTTATTTACTCAACCTATTTTGAATGCAAGGTAGAGAAGATGGTTGGAATTAATATTTGATTATGACTTCAATATTAGTTACATCAAGGAAAATAAAATTGTTTTTCCAATGCCTTAAGTTGAAGATATCATATTACCTCAATAGTGACAATCCAAACCAACTTCAAAGGCCAAGTATTGTATAAATGCAAAAAGGATGAGTACTATATGCAAGTTAAGCAAGCACTCACTAGCAATCTGTAAGATGCAAGGTATGAAGGATTTCATTTTGAACCTAATGGATTACTTAGGTATAAGGGGAAAATGTATGTACCTGACTCAAAGGAGTTGAGAATCTAGTATGGAAAGAAGTACATGAAGCACCATACTCTGGACACCCTGGTGTGACAAAAATGTTGGTCAATGTAAACCCATTATATTTTTGGAAATGAATGAAAGGAGATACTACTAGATTTTTGGTTAGGTTCCTTGAATGTCAAAGGGTGAAAGATGAGCATCATCATATTGTAGGCTTGTTATAGCCACATGATATTCCAAAGAGAAAGTAGCAAGTCATAAGTATGGACTTTGTGCAAGGATTCCCTATGTCAAGGAATAAGCACAATTCCATTATTTTGGTTGCGAATAAGATTACTAAGATAGCATATTTCATACTCGAGAATCTAACTAATGGAGATCCTACCATAGCTCAAATTTTTTTTCAAGAAGTGTTTAGGCTACAAGGAATTCCTGAGAAGATAATCTCGGATAGGGATGCACAAGTCACCTCAAGGTTTTGGAAAACCTTATGTTCTGCACTTGGGATTCAACTGAATATAAGCTCTACATATCATCCAAAAATGGATGGACAAATAGAAAGGGTGAATCAAGTACTCAAAGACCTACTTAGAATGTATTGCATGGATCAGCAAAACAAGTGGGAAGATTGCTTTCCTTTAGTGGAATTTTCTTATAACAATTCTTACCATTTCGCAATAAAGATGGCTTCTTTCAAAGCATTATATGGTTGAAAGTGTTGAACCCTTATAATTTGGGATAAACTTGAGGATAGGGCGAGTCTGAGGCTAGAGATGTTGGTTGAAATGGAAGAAAAAGTGAGGATTGTTAAGCAAAGGTTAGTTTTAAAGCCAATGATAGACATAAAAGCTATGTAGATGCAAAGAGAGTGCCTTGAAATTTTATAGTAGGTGACAAGGTGTTGTTGAGAGTAGACCCTCATAAGATTTATATCAAGTTTGGGAAGTCTTCCAAATTAGCTCTACACAAAGTAGGACCTTTTGATATTCCTGAGGAAGTGAATCCTATAGCTTATCAAATTGTGTTGCCACCAACTCTTGCCCAGATGCATAACATATTTCACGTTTCTTACCTAAAGAATTATATGCTAAGTGATAATCATGTAATTGATTGGGATGCTTTAAAGGTATAGGATCTTGGAGTGGTAGTAATCAAGCCTATCAAGGTGCTCAAAATGTGTAAGCTTCACTTACATAACAAAGAAGTTCTGCAATGCAAAGTTGAGTGGGACCAATATGCAGAAGACTATGCTAAGATACAACAAAAGTTTCCACATGTTTTAAATATTGTTTGTTAGTTTATGTTGCTACATAAAATGATCAAGGAAAATGATTCACAAGGGGTGGAGTATGTGACACCCCATTGTGTATTCACCTATTTACTATTATTGTGCTAGGGTAAATTATTGCATGTGTGAACGTAATTAGAATTTTGATTGAAATATATATGTGCTTACACTTTGTTATCAATGAATTATGATTGAATGTTTATTTCATTTAATTTTATGTGATGAAATTCATAAATGTGAAATGGATGGTTATTGAATTGGATATTTAACTATGGAAAATTTTATGTAATGCATATTTTGATGAAAAACTAATTACCATGGGAATGTGTTAGTTGGATGTAGGTTCATGTTCAACCCTCCAAGTACAAGGGGAAGTATCACTCAGGAGAAGAGCTTGGTTAGGAAACTAGTAATGTAAACTAACTAAGCTTACACACACTCACAGTAGAATGTTTGAGCCAAGTTATTGTGTTGGGAATTGGTAAGTCATCCTTTCTAAGTAAGATGTGTTTGCATTAGTAAGGGTCTTGATTACTGTTGAGTTCATTCTTGGATGATATTTATGTGTTTGGAGCTTATTAGTTCTTCTTTATGTTACTATGCTTGATTGATGAGGTGAACATACGTTGAATGTATATTTATATATGCATATTCTTGTCGACGATCGATCATACGAATGAAGGAACACGTACATGAGGGTACATAGGTAAACATACCTATGCATGCTTATGAGCATGGTGTTATCAAAGAAACAATGTGACATGTATGTATATTTAAATATACATCACACACTATCAATAAGATATTAATTTTGTATGTGCTTGATTGTGCAATTGAATGTATATATATATATATATATATATATATATATATATATATATATATATATATATATATATATATATATATATATATATATATATATGTATGTATGTATGTATATGTATGTAGTATGTATGTATGTATGTATGTATGTATGTATGCATGTATGTATCTGTACATTAAGGTATATATATATGTATATATGTATTTGTATAGAATAAATATTATTATATGAATGTTGATTTGAATATAAAATGTATACATATTTGATTGACATTAAATATATACACGTACATATATATATACATATACATATATATAATACATAGCGTTGAGGCTATCCATTGACATATATATATATACCTTAATGTACACATGTATACATACATATACATATATTGATATACATACATACATACATACATGGATACATACATGGATACATACATGCATGCATACATACATACATACATACATATATATATGTACATCTATATATACATATATATATAGAGAGAGAGAGACATATTTTATTAGTAAAGGCTGATATGGAGTTATAAACCATGGTTGATATCATACAAAGTGCATCACTATTTTCTAGTGGCACATTACTTTTATTTTAGAATGCATTTATCTATAAGATACAAGGCAGTGGAAATATTTATCTTGTTGTGCAAAGTGATATAAATGCATGTTAAAAGGAAAATAACAAACAACAATAATGTGTTTATCAAAGCACGGTTTGAATGCTATTTAAATGGAGTCGATTCATCTTCCTTTGTCGAATAATGAGACTATGACAAAGTTGACCTTGAATATGTCTTTCCTGCTAATTAAGGATTGTTTCTTTTGATAAACCATGCCAAAGGAATAGGTAAATGGTTGTTACTCGGTGCAATTTTATGAATGCTCTATTTCTACAAAATTATATCATGTTTTCAATTCAATTATTATCCTTTAAGCATGTGCATATTTGAAATAGTCTTGAGTAGCTATCAAGCAAAGGAGGTCGATCTGTAGAAACCAAGCTAAGTTTGTACTTAGAATTTTTCCACCTTTTTGTTGTGAAAGATGAGTCAACCTACATGCTTTATAGTTTTCAGTTGACATACCTTTTCTTTAGGCTTCAATGTCTCAATATTTTGTATGAATAGATGAGTCAACTCTCTCATTTGGGATGCACAATTCTGCAAGTTTATTTTGCTACAAATATTCTAAGAGTTATATTTAGTGAGAGCTTATAGTTACTTTATGAGAGCATAGAGATATCTTTTGTAGGAGGATATAGTGAAGTTTTTCTTTGAGTAGTTAAAGTGAAGGTAGAAAGCTAACATTAGAAAGTTGTGAATCAGGTCAGTCAATTGGATCAAGCATATTACAAGCATAAGGATCTAATCTTTTAATTGTCTTTTATTATGAAAGAATGAGTCTTGATTTCTTTGATTGGAATTTCTTGAGAAATGCTTGCTTTAGTAAATCATAGCATTTGATTAAGGAAAAGAATTATTTTTATGCTTTTCTATGAAAGTGTTTGTATATACTCCATAATAGGATGATTTTTTTTCATTAGTATGTCTATACTAGGAATGATTAAACAAGGATAGCTACAAGGTTATTCATTGCAAATTTATTTGAATGTATTAGATAGCTTTTAAGTTAAACCTAGGATTTGATTATCCGTTGAAGGGAGGGTAACTTTTATTTATGCTTTGTGGGTATAAATACCATTGATTTTTGGGGAATGGAATAGGTTGTTTCTAGGGTTAAAGACTACCCATTAAAGGAAATACCTATGCATAGTTTATAATGGCCTAAAGTCAAATTGAGGTTGAGTAGTATATGTGAGTAGGATGATTGTCACTCGAAGTACTGAGTGAGAACACTTTGGCCAAAGTAGTGTGATTTCCTTTGGCTCCACTTTCAATTCACCATGATCCATTTATGCATGCTAGTCTAGGATTGTAGGGTTTACAAGTTCTAGTCATGTGGACACAACTCTAGGCTTTTAATGGTTGTCATTATGTGGTTACTTCACCAATATCTTTGTCAAAGGGTAGGTCCATCTTGTCATATGTGATAGATGTACGAAGGACCACATATGAGTATGTGGTTGGTAGAAAAGAACTTGAGTGATGCTTCTCATCCTCATCAAGTGACATAAGACTAAGATTTGAAAGGAGATTCTTGTACCATCTATATCTATTTCTTTGAAGCTTGGTTGACCTATGTATGTACTTTGTACACAATATTTGGAATATTGTAATATGTGAAATATTATTTTGGAAATGGAATCAAGGTTGATTATTGTTATGACATCTATGTTCATTTGTTCTCTATTATTAAACAAAAAAATTATGGCAATGGTTAAGTTACATAGTTTGTTTACTTGAAAGTGAAAACTTAGGAAATTTTACTTGAGCATGAATGATTTGCATGTTACAATTTTTGTATCCCAACCAATGAAATTGACCAACAACCCTCCTTAAAGGACCATTTAAGGACCCATCCTAATTCCAAACTTGAATAAGGGTTCCTAAACCCTAACCCCACTTACACCCACATGACTCGTAATTAAATACCATCACAAACCAAAAATAATTTATCCTTTAATAGCAACCCCCCACAACCTTAATCTACCAACATATTAACTTTATTTGTTTCTAATCCCCAAAAGGGGCCACATTCATAACTACCAAAATATGTCTTTTCGATTTGCTTTCAATGGTTTTCCCTTCTCATATTGAGACCCTTTCTTTCTTGCACATTACCAATAAAACCATGAGGAAAAATTGTATGTTGCATAAGTTTGCTAGTTAAATATCTTTATATTTTTATTGCATACAATTTTATTCAAAATTTTAATTCATATCCCACACTTTATGAGTTTTTAACACTTTCATGTTAGTCAAAATCAAATACAATAATATTGTCACACAATCATATTATTTATTTCCTGCAGTACAACTTACCACCTATTTATGGAAACATATAACAAATTAAGTTGGGTATTAATCAAATATGAAATGAGGTCTTCCCATCTTTTTGAAGATTTTTTTAATTTCTTTCTATTACACAAAAAAGAAAAAACCCTCTTTTCTTTTCAATTCTCTCAAGATGTCATCACCTTTCCATTTAAAGTAGAAATAGATATAGAAACGAAAAGTAGAAAAAAAATTTACGTATCCTTTTTTAGAGAAAGAGGAGGTTACAAAATTTTAAGGTGGTAAGGTGGATGGGATTCCTATAGAAATTCCTACAAAATTTTGAACAATATAATGATGATATATTTGAGGATTTCATCTAATATTTGATGTCCATCTCACTCCATTCTCAATAGAAAAAAAATAAAATCTTTCCACCTTGACTTTTATTTCTAGTTTATTTTGAGAATGATGTGATTTATTTCACTATAAGGGGATTTCATATGATAAATTAACTAAAACCTTCCATAGGGAAGGTGAAATAATACCTAATATAGTCTTTGGGAATATAAGTAGGAGAAATTTAATTAATTAGTTAAGGAAATCTTCTAGAGCCTTGGAAGACTACTATAATTTATTCATGATTAAATATTTCATGTGTACAAGTCCCAATATGGAACCATTGTAGAGCATAGTATGTGAATGTTGAATCATTATGATATAGTATATAGAGAAGGAGGAATTGAAGGTTAATTTATTAGAACATGTCTTTGCCTCATTTTAGTTAATGTTTGATAAATATAATAGGGGAGAGTCAGCATTAATGTGTCATGACCTCATCCATCTAATATGAAAATATATATTTTTGAAGAAACTGGATATTGAAAATAAATGGAAAAATACCTAGAGGGGAAGTAAGCAAATAAATTAAAGTATAGAATCATTTATAGAAAACATTAGTGTAGCCCAAGGATACCCATCATTTAATCCACAAAATTTAGAAGAGCCAATTGAGAGTGGATTAAAACCTTCAACACCAAAGAGCCTACCTCCAAAGGAAAAATGGTATAAAAGCTAGCTAAAAGGAAGAGGAAATAGTCTTCCTCTAGTGCTAGGGCATCATGTGTATAAAATATAATATGTTTATAATATGAATAGTCATTCAACCATCTTATGAAAGTACCATGATGTTAACATGAATACAATACATGTAATATAATATTTCCATATTATTTTCCACCACTCTCACCACTAATCAAGGGTTATTGATTACATTAGATGAACCATGCACATGTCATATTGCACTACAATCAAATAGTATTTATGGCTTATAGTAGTGTAGAAAAATACTTGATTGATCCTAGCTAGTTATATCATATATGTGCATCCCATTGAACACCACCATTCCTCTAAGAATCATTGCAAGTACTCTAAAAGACTACAAATGCTCCTCCACTATCATACACACTGCAAGTGGCATGCCTATAATTATGTGGTTGTGAGTTCTCCTTCAAATAAATTTCAACTAGAAATATATCAACACTAGAATAACTAACCCTCCATGATAACCTATTAAAATTAAAACCTTTCACAAACTTCTACAACTTATTACAACTATTTACCAATCTATAAACATATAAATGTCAACAAGAACATATAGGAAATTTCATCTCCTTCCGCCATTATGAAACACATCAAGAACTATCTATGGTTGAATAGAACACTAAATTTCTAAGATTGTCTCTCTTTCTATCCATTGTAGGAGAAATTATAACATCCCTAGAAGTTAATCTTATGTGTAAAATAGGGATAATCCCATCTCATCCTTGTACCATTAAAAATGTGTAGTATTTATAATACATATATTGATCAATTATAATAGAATTATTTTAGAGATACCTAATGATTTTTCTATAGGTAGGGTTGTGGCATTTCTAAATGTGTCGAATAATTAATTTTGGTAAAATTGGGTAGGATATATCTCAATCATGTTAAATGGGGATTCTTGAAGAACTATACCAAATTACTATCACCATGTTCTAGTTGAATTATCTTTGTATCAATTTTTGTACATGTAGTACCCATGTATGTGCAGGATCATGATGGGCCAAAAAGTGGCAATATGATGGGTATTTGTAGGGTATGTGGCTAACGACTTTTTTTTACCCCAAATTAATGAAATGAAAAGGGTTTTTAAAGGAGATTCTCATATTTCCACCAATATAAATTATGCTTTACTTTGAATTTAATAAATAATTATATTCATTTTCTATTTGAATTACGACTAAAGTCCTAATTGATAAGCTGATTGAAATACATCTATAGCTTTCAAATAATATCACATTTTTTGAATCCAAAACATGTGTCACATTCTGTGCTTCCTATACTATAGGATTAAAAAAATAAAAAATTGAATTTCCTGAAGTTTTGACCAAGTTAAGGTGGTTAGACGTACGATTTTTTATATTTTTTAAAATTTGTAATAAAAAAATAATAATTAATTATTTACTTGGAAATAAATTTAAAAAAAATATGCATCACATTAGAACATGAGTCCTCTACTTATATCTAAAATCTTATAAAAAAATATTATCATTTTATTGTGGTTAGGGTGGTTAGACAAACACGTACTTATTTTTTCCCTAAAATTTAAGTACTACTGCATTGAAATTTCAAATTTTCACCAAATAGATTTTGTTTTTAAAAAAATAAACCTAGTATTTTAGAAAGTAAATTCAATTTGCTACAAATTCCATTCTTACATATTTTTGAAATAATATAGATAACTTATTCAAATTTTTATGTCAAGTTGCCTAACTCTATTTTTTCTAAATTTTTTGCCACTTAAGGTCCTATTTTTTCCATGATGATCCTGCACATACCTTTCTGTGTATCTCACTTCTCTTTTTCCTAATTTCATAAAACTTCATAGTGAACTTAAAATTTGAACATATATTTCACTTGTAGGACACAAGATACTCATTAATTTTATTCTCTATTTGTAGATTCCTATGGAACACTCAAACTAATGAGGGTATCATGCAAATAATTAGAGATGGGTTTGTTACTTTACATGGACCCCATATCCATTCTATATCTTAATATTTACTTTTCATACATGATTGAGAGAATTTATATACTTTTAAATGCATGCTCACTTTATATTTCACATGCAACTAAAATGGGGGGGAGATGTAATGGTAAATTTGCATGCCAATGCATATCCCCATTTAGTTTTAGGCCTATTTTGATGTAGTTATTTGAAAAAATTACACAATAATAATTTACACAAGCTATTATACTACATTTGACTCCTTCCCTAGTTATATGTCCATTGTCATTCACACATATCTCTATAAATTCACATTTATCATGTATGGGCTATTTGTACCTATCTCCACACATTTTCCATTATTGTCCATTTATTTCCCTTAACTTTTTATTCATTTCCATACTTATGTTCCCTAGCTTTATATCCCTATTTCACTATTCTTCATAAATCTCATAGCATGTGGAATTCACCATAAATTAAAAATGCTAACTCCCTCCTTGATGCAAGAAGGGATCTTTTACAATAAATCTTGATTCAGTACAAACACAGTTTCAATCTAGGGCCATGCCTAGTTCTTCTTAGTGAACTTTCTCAATGAATTTGATGAGAATTCTTCAAACAGAAGCATGGATTCTTGGACTTTCCAAACCCCTTTTACAATGCATTTGATGATGTGCAAACAATCTCCCATTCTTTCATATCAATAAAATTCATATTTTATTAGAACCTTATACAATGGCAGGAATCAAAAGTGTTCTACAACACCTTAGGAATCTATTAAAACAAATATTTGTACTTGAACACATAAAAACAAGGAATTCATTAATCAAACCCATAGGCTTCCTCACTCTAAAATGAAAGGAACAGTCATTAATAACTTTCAAAAAACAAATAATGAAGCAAATCTTTCCTCTAATTTTCATCAAGATCCAACAATGGAAAAGAAAGTTATGGCGTTTTCCCCAAAACTGGGAACCCTAGTTAGGGTTCAGACCTTTCCTCACAAAAATGGTAATAACTTATTCAAATCTCCAAGAAAATTATCCAAATAAAAATCATTGAGATCTAGAAACATATATTCTTCCATTACAATTGTTTTAATCCCAATATCATACCATACATTGTTGTACTAGCATGTTTTCAAACTGCAAATTTTGGAAAACATTGCTAGAATAGGGTAGCCTTCACCAAAATGGCTATATCTCAAAAAAAACTCAATGAAATTTAATGAAAAAATAATAATTGTAAACTAGAAACAAGCATATTTCCATCCATATATTATATTCTTTGATATGAGGTTCCATCAGGCCATACAATGCACAACTTCAGCCTAAAAACAATGTAAGACTCAGAAAATACACACAAAATTGAGGTTTTCATTCATCAAACTTCAAAAACAATGTCTCCAATCCCCAATTATAGTTTTGGATGGTGTCTTTATACATTCCCAACCAATCCCAACTATTTTGTAATGGTTTCTTGATTTGCATGTAACTGTTTATTGATTTTTTGATAGCTTTCCAAAGTTGCATGACAACTTTTACAATTTTAAACCAAAGATCCTATAACACTCTAAAATGAACCAATATGATTCCAAATGTGCATAAGTGACCTTATTTTCATCAATAATATCAAAACAAGACAAAACCCAAAATTGATTAACATGTGCATGAGGGTGCCCTTGCACCACTCCCTTTTCTAGTGGTCAATGGGAGTGACTAGAATACACATTTACATGACTCTTCATTATATGTCTTGGTATTTGAAGAGCTTCATTTTTGTATTTAAAATACACCTTGATATCAAGGAATAAGAAGAAATTTATGTATGATAGGGAGCATTCATTATAGGAACATTTCAATTTTGAGCACTAAAATTAATGCATTTACACAATAATTTGCATCTAATCCACGTTATAGAAACATAATATCTTTATGCAACATGAATTTCTTTTAATTTTTCATTGATTTTATTTCAATAGTTTACTAAAGTTCCTTTTACCATTTTGGCAAATTATTTGAAAGGATGAATGAAATATTTTCTTTCTCAAAGTCTATTGACATTTATTTTAAGATGCATTGGTGTTCAAGGATTAAAAATACTGTCATTTATTCCCACATTAGTAAAACTATTTTTTAAATTAAAATAAGTAAATCAAATAAACATTCTTTGAAAAAATACTAATGCATTATAATAGTAGGCATGTAGCATTTAATGGTTAGAATATGTTACCAAAATATATTTCCATTAGTTGTGACTTATGTTTACTAATCCTTTTGTTGTATGCCCTCTAAGGCATCAAATTAAAGGATAGGGAAACTTTCAAGGGACTTCCTCTAGGCCAATTCTAACCAAAATAAAGAGGGTGGAATAGGGTTGTTTATCTAGAGATTTAGGTGGGTCGGGTCTTATGAATGTGCACAAACAAGGTGTTTCTATTATGCTAAATGATTAGTGAAAGCTTGTGATGGTAATGATAATAATAAAAAAATTAAGAATTTCCATAGCTTTTGGCTCACCATATCAGCAATTTATCCAAAAGGTGTTTAGAATTTATTCTCTAGCCATTATTTTAGTGCCCATCAAAACCAATGACACCTTTTTGACCAAAGTATATGCATAACTTGGTAATGTATCAAATCATAGCCACTATAGAATGGAGATAGATTTTATAATGGTTTTTCCATAAACTAGAATTCTATATGGTGGCCCACCACCATTCTATTTTAAGAGTAACTACTCACAAATACTCCCTAAATTTATTCCCTCGAGTTATTTAGAAGAAGAATTTAAAAAAATATAGGATATTTATTCTAATGCTTATTCTTCATGACTTTTTTGGCCTAAATCTAATCTGAAATTTAATTTTATATAGGTTAACTCCTTGACTTATTAGGCTATAATTGAATTTCTTCCTTCTAAAAAATTGAAGTAAAAGCTTTGTGAGATCCCTTGGACCTTGGTAGAAAATTTGAAATCTAGTATGTTAATACTTCCTTCCATAATGACATTCTCTAGAAAGGTTGCAAGTGGCCCTCACCTCATCTTCCAATTATTCACAAGTTGACTAAAAAACTGTTTCTAAAAGTTTCCTAGTTTCATTTGTGTCAAAATATATCATATGATCTCAAGTGATATTATTGAGCCCAAAGTGGCCTAGTTTGATTTATTTTGTCTCATCAAGGTTTACTTATTGTGATCCACTTCATGCATCTTAGTGTTTCCTATCTAAGATGACTTTTTTTTAAGAAATCTAAAACCATTAGATAAACCTATCCCAGTTTTGTGTTCATTTCCAACATGTTTAGCACTTAATACATTACTTCTCACTGTATAAGACTTAAATTATTCACTTGACATAATTTCATTTTGATATGAGACCAACAAAATATTTATTTTTGCACTTTAAAATATATTTATTTTCATATATAATAATCTTTTATAAATAAAATAAAATTGCATGCTCACACAATCTTCTTTTAGCAATAGAAAATTATATAGCTATGAAATGTAGTAGAGGTCTACCACAAGTTCCTCATAGGTGGTTTGTCTCTAATGTGATGCCTTTACACAAACCCACTTACAAACAAAACAATATCATCATGGATTGATACATTCTATAAGTGACATAGATTTTAGGACCCTAATGCTTCTCTTGCACTTATAGGTTTTTTCACCCAAAAGGAGAGAGATTAGAACCAAAAATGTTTATGTACATTCAAATTAAGATGTATGCAATGAGGTATGATGTATATGAAATAAAATAAATGTAATGTATTAATCTAAATGGCTGAGAATGAATGCAAAACTAAGATTTATGCTTTTTTTGAAAACATAGTGTGATATGCAAATAGATAGATATGATGAACAAAAATGCAATATTTGACTAAACAAAGGGTTGTTATGAGAATGTGTGCACCTGGAAAGCTATAGAGGACTGAATAATAGACTGAAAAACTATAAAATATGGACTTTAGATGACAAGGAATTATTCGCGAAGGGTGGAAAATCAATCCCAAGTCAGGTCTGTTCTAAACATAACTTGATTTCTTACTGTCAAGAACTTGAAACAACTTCAAACTCAATTCTACATATCAAGTGGGACTCATTCACCAAGCATGGTGAATCAATCCTCCTTCAGATTCCTACAAATTCCAAGTTCATATTTGCACCTTGACACCTATACAGCAAATTCTGACAAAGTCTTGATTCCAGATCTCAAAAAATCCCTGCAAAATAGCTTAAAATTGTTGGTCTAATGGGGATTTTTCCTTGGTTAAATCCCTAGATTGGTAATCAAACCTTGAATAGAGAAATATATGCATAGAGCCTAGCCTTAGATGTGTTAAAGACTAGGAAAGGTTGAATCATGACAAAAACCCTATCCTATTGTTCTGGAATAAGTTATACAAGAATGATTGAAAGGATGGAAGATCTCTATCCTAGAAACATTACAACACATGAAACATGGATAAGAAATGACATAAAAATGCTAAATAAATATAATGAAAACCTTGATTTGAAGATAGAGTAATAATGGAATATGGAATCAATATGATACCAAGTCCTTAGGCATGATTTGGTGGCTAGTTGCACCTCTTCACCCTAGATTTCTTCATGATTCACCATAGGCATCCATCATCAACCCTTTGAAATGTTGGATCTTGACAATGTATGTGAGCTCCAAGACCTACAAAAACCCTAATTTGTTGTCCTAAAACTTCAACTTTTAATGATGCAACTTGTTGTTTCATGCTTTTCACTTTTAGATAATGAGAATGTGGAAATAAAATATGATCAAAAAGTTGTGTAGAATGACTTAAAATGTGTATTTATAGGCAACAACACCTTATTTTCCCATTAATTAGACCTAAGAGGCCAACATCCACCTAAAATAAGAAAAAAATTGATTAAATTATTTCTTTATTTTTAACTTTCCCTCAAAGGGGACTCATTTTCCACCCTTGCTGAATGAGTCCCACCAGAGGGGACTCATTCTCCAAGGTTTGCGAATGAGTCCTACTACTATTGTTTGAAGGTGGGTTGTCAAGGTATGATGTCATTAAGTGTTGTTTGTTGAGTTTTATGTGATTTCTCATGTGAACAGGCCTCTAGATCAAAATTAATAGGTCTAAGGGGCCTATAAATACCATTTTAAAGGGGAAATTATATGAAGGGACTCAAAAGTGGGTCTAAGTATGCATGAAATTGTCTCTTTTCTCAAGAGGGTCCAATTTTCGATGGCACATTTAGCCCCCACTTTAGCGCCCATATGACTCTACATGCATATGTAAGCTAAAGGACTCTAAACAATGCACTCTAAGGATATATATTTAGAAGATGGGAGAACATAGCCCCTAGTGTAGTTACCTGCAAAGGGTATGTGCAGGATCATGATGGGCCAAAATGTGGCAATATGATGGGTATGTGGCTTACAAATTATTTTTACCCAAATTTGATGAAATGAAAAGGGTTTTTAAAGGAGATTCTCATCTTTCCACCAATATAAATTATGCTTTACTTTGAATTTAATAAGTAATTATTATTAATTTTCTATTCAAATTACGACTAAAGTCTTGATTGATAGGCTGATTGAAAAACATCTATAGTTTTCAAACGGTATCATTTTTGAATCCAAAAATGCATCACATTCTATGCTTAGCATACTATAGGATTAAAAAAAAATTAATTTCATGAAGTTTTGACCAAGTTAGGGTGGTCAAACATATGAGTTTTTTATTTATTTTAAAGTTGCAATAAAATATTCATAATTAATTATTTACTTGGGAAAAAAATACAAAAAATATGTATCACATCAGGACATGAGTCCTCTACTTATATCTAAAATTGTATAAAAAAATATTATCATTTTATTTTGGTTAGGGTGGTCAGATAGACACCTACTTCTTATTTTTTCCTTGAAATTTAAGTACTACTACATTGAAATTTCAAATTTTCACCAAATAGATTTTTTTTTTTTTTAAAGAACCCTAGTAGTTTAGAAACTACATTCAATTTGCTACAAATTCTATTTTTACATATTTTTGAAATAATATAGATAAATTATTCAAATTTTTACGTCAAGTTGCCTAACTATAATTTTTCTCAATTTTTTGCCACTTAAGGGCTTGTTTTTTCCATGATGATCCTGCACATACCCCAAACCACAACATTAGGAACCGCATCTTGCAAGACACATTCATTAGTTGTTCACAAATCCTTTTATCTAACTTCCTAGGAATCCCAGTTAAGGGTAGATGTATGCCTCCCCTTGATTCCACTTGCTTTACAGAGGTGGAATCAAGGTAGCAATCTAGCCACATCGAAGAAGAAAGACCATATCGTAGGAAATTTCTAAGTACCATGCTACACGAAGATAGGTAAATGAGAATTTCGGGTGCGGAATCATGATTCCAACACATCAAACAGCAAAAAGGATTACCCTAGCTCCTATTATGTAAATGTGAAGAATGATTATATTATAAACTATGTAAAAGGAAGAGTATTAGGTTAAGAAGTAAAAGTAAATAGAGATAAAAAGTAGGAGATGAAAGTAATTTGTCACTTACTATTCATTTCAAATTTTTTGTAGCTTGATAGTGACAAGTAGAAGGAGAAGATGCTGAGTAGATGAGATTACACACTTTTGCAGTTGGACAATCTTCATGAGTAGGTGTCACACAATGAGTGATATCATGAGGTGAGTCAATTCTGTAACTTTTTCCATGTGTTTTGATGAAATTATAATGATTATTAGGCATGGATAGGTTAATTTAGGATTCTTTGGAAAATAAAGTTTGCAAAGTGTCCCCTTTTTTTGCAAAATGTCCCATACATTGTTTGCAAAGTGTCCCTTTTGTTCACAAAGTGTCCTATTTCTTCATGAAGTGTGCCATTTCTTCGTGAAGTCTCCCTGTTTCTTTGCAAAATGGTCAAAAATGGTTTTAAAGTGTCTAGAGCCATTATAATAGCACAATAGATTGACTTTAGCACACTTGCATGATGAAAAATATGAAAATTGAAGATTTTAGATAGATTTTTAAAGTATTTTGTGATGATTGTGATAGGTTCCTACCTAGTTGCGGCAACGGCTAGGAGGAAGACATATATATCATTTTTGAGAGAGTTATCACCAGCGCTATCAGCGGCAAAGATAGAGCACCTATAGTCATGGGTATCTATTGGGAATTCACATTGCCACCCATGAGATATCATGACGCCATGTAGCTAATGGATTTATGCAAGCATTGGGATAAAGATACTTGTACCTTTCATCTTCCCACTAGGAAAATGACGATCACACTTGAGGACGTCCATCACATTCTTCAAGTGCCTATCCCAGGAGACATCTAAATTATGCAACAGCTTACAATCATGAAGACATAAAATGCAATTTAGAAATGGAAATTAGAATGTTATTGTGCTCAAATGTTAGGTTCACCAAATTGTGACATAGATTTTAGGACCCAATGGACTCTCTAACTCTTATAGGGTTTTTCACCCAAAAGGAGAGAGATTAGATCCAAAAATTCTTATGTACATTCAAATTAAGACGTATGCAATGAGGTATGATGTAGATGAACTAAACTAAATGTAATGTATTAATCTAAATGGCTGAAAATGAATGCAAAACTAACATTTATGCTTTGTTTGAAAACATGGTGTGATATGCAAATAGATAGAAATGATGAACAAAAATGCAATATTTAACTAAACGGAGAGTTGTTTCTAAGAATGTGTGCACCTGGAAAGTTGTAGAGGACTAAATAAAAAACTGAAAATCTAATAAAATCTAGACTTTATCGGACTAGGACTCATTCACCAAGGGTGGCGAATTAGTCCCAATTCAGGTTTTTTCTGAACAGAACTTGATTTCTAACTATTGGGAACTTGAAACAGCCTCAAACTCAATTTTGCATCTCAGGTGGGACTCATTCGCCAAGCATGGCAAATCAATCCTCCTTAGATTCCTACAAATTATGACTTCAAATCTACACCTTGATACCTATATAACAAATTCTAATGGAGTCCCAATTCCAAATGTCAAATAATCCCTACAAAACAGCTTAAAATTGTTGGTCTAATGGGGAGTTTTCCTTGGTCAAACCCCTAGATTGGTAATCAAACCTTGAATAGAGAAAAATATGCATAAACCCTAGCCTTAGATGTGCTAAAGACTAGGAAAGGTTGAATCATGACAAAAACCCTATTCTATTGCTCTAGAATAAGTTATGCAAGATCTCTAGCCTAGAAACCTTACAACACATGAAACATGGATAAGAAATGACATGCAAATTCTAAATAAATACAATGAAAACCTTGATTTGAAGAGAGCAATGATGGAAGATAGAATCAATAGGAAACCAAGTCCTTAGGCATGATTTGGTGGCTAGTTGCACCTCTTCACCCTAGATTTCTTCATGATTCACCATAGGCATACATCATCAAACCTTTGCAATGTTGGATCTTGACAATGTAACTTGTGGGCTCCAAAACCTGCAAAAACCCTAATTTTCTATCTTAAAACTTTGACTTTTAATGATGCAACTTGTTGTATGTTTTTCACTTTTAAATAATGAGAATGTGGAGACAAAATATGATCAAAAATTTGTGTAAAATGACTTAAAATGTGTATAAATATAGGCAACAACACCTTATTTTCCGATTAATTAGACCTAAGAGGCTGACATTCACCTGAAATAAGAATAAAATTGATTAAATTCTTGCTTGATTTTGAACTTTCCCTCAAAGGGTCCCCTTTGGGGGGACTCATTTGCCAAGGGTGGCAAATGGGTTCCACTGCTATTGTTTGAAGGTGGGTTGTCACGGTATGATGTCATTAAGTATTGTTTGTTGGGTTTTATGTGATTTCTCATGTGAAATGGGCCTCTAGATCAAAATTAATAGGTCTAAGGGGCCTATAAATGCCATTTTAAAGGGGAAATGATATGAAGGGACTCAAAAGTGGGTTTAATTATGCATGAAATTGTCTCTTTTCTCAAGAGGGTGCAATTTTCGATGGCACATTTAGCCCCACTTTAGTGCACCCATATGACTCTATGTGCATATGTAAGCCAAAGGGCTCTAAAAGATGCACTATAAGGATATATATTTAGAAGACGAGAGAACGTAGCCCCTAGTGTAGTTGCCTACAAACCACAACATTAGGAACCACATCTTGCAACACACATTTGTTAGTTGTTCACAAATCCTTTTATCTAACTTCCTAGGAATCCCACTTGAGGGTAGATGTATGACCCCCCTTGATTCTGCTTGCTTTACAGAGGTGGAATCAAGGTAGCAATCTAGCCACATTGAAGAGGAAACACCATATCATAGGGAATTTCCAAGTACCATGCCACACAATGATATGTAAATTAGGATGTCGGGTGTAGAATCACAATTCCAACACATCAAATAGTGTGAAAAATGGATTACCCTAGCTCCTATTATATAAATGTGAAGAATGACTATATTATAAACTGGGTAAAAAGAAAAGAGTATTAGGTTAAGAAGTAAAAGTAAATAGAGATAAAAAGTAGGTGATGAAAGTAATTTGTCACTTACTATTCATTTCAACTTTGTTGTAGCTTGATAGTGACAAGTAGAAGGAGAAGATGTCGAGCAGACGAGATTACACACCTTTGCAGCTAGACGATCTTCATGAGCAGGTGGCATACGGCAAGCAATATCATGAGGTGAGTTGATTCTGTAACTTTCGCCATGAGTTTTGATGATATTATAATGATTATTAGGCATGGATAGGTTAATTTAGGGTTCTTTGGAAAAAAAGTTCACAAAGTGTCCCCTTTTTTCGTACAATGCCCCATTTGTTCACAAAGTGTCCCTTTTGTTAGCAAAGTGTCTCATTTCTTTGTGAAGTGTCCCATTTCTTCGCGAAGTGTCCCTGTTTCTTTGCAAAATGGTCAAAAAGGGTTCTAAAGTGACTAGGGCCATTAGAATAGCATGCTAGATTGACTTTAGCACACTTGCATGGTGAAAAATATGAAAATTAAATATTTTAGATAGATTTTTAAAGTATTTTGTGATGATTGTGATAGGTTCTCGCCTGATCACAGCAGCGGCTAGGGGGAAGACAGATATCATTTTTGAGAGATTTATCACTAGCTCTATCAATGGCAGAGATAGAGCACCTACAGTCAATGGGTATCTATTGGGAATTTATGATGTCACGGTCATTGAGATACCATGACACCATGCTAAGGGCTTTGTGTGAGCGTTGGGATGCAAATACCTATACCTTTCATCTTCCCACCAAGGAAATGACGATCACACTCGAGGACGTCCATCACATTCTTCGAGTGCTTATCCAAGGAGACATCTAAATTATGCAAGAGCTTACAATCATGAAGACCTAAAATGCAATTTAGAAATTGAAATCAAAATGTTATTATGCTCAAATGTCAGGTTCACCAAAATGTGACATAGATTTTAGGACCCAATAGACTCTTTGACTCTTATAGGGTTTTTCACCCAAAAGGAGAGAGATTAAATCCAAAAATGTGTTGGACTTGTCGTTGCACCAAAAGATCAACTTGTCAATCCCTGATACAAGCTTCAATTAAGAACCACAGGAGGTGGTTAGACCATGTCACAAACCCAAGTGTTAGTGCTACAAGGAAGACCAAGGGTCACACATCTAACAATCCCACCCGAGCACAAGCGGGGAGTTTGAACCTGTGACCAACTCTGATACCAATTGTTGGACTTGTCATTGCACCAAAAGATCGACCTGTCAATGCCCAATACAAGTTTCGGTTAAGAACCATAGGAGGAAGTTAGACCATGTCACAAACCCAAGCGTTAGTGTTGCAAGGAAGACCAAAGGTCACACCTTGCAACAAAATGCTTATGTATATTCAAATTAAGATGTATGCAATGAGGTATGATGTAGATGAACTAAACTAAATGTAATGTATTAATCTAAATGACTAAAAATGAATGCAAAACTAAGATTTATGCTTTGTTTGAAAACACATTGTGATATGAAAATAGATAAAAATGATGAACAAAAATGCAATCTTTGACTAAACAGAGGGTTGTTTCTGAGAATGTGTGCACCTATAAAGCTGTAGAGGACTAAATAAAAGATTGAAAACCTGATAAAATATGGACTTTAGCTAACTAGGACTCATTCGCCAAGGGTGGCGAATCATTCCCAAGTCAGGTCTTTTTTTAATAGAACTTGATTTTTGACTGTGGGGAACTTGAAACAGCTTCAAACTCAATTTTTCATCTCAGGTGGGACTCATTCACCAAGCATGGCGAATCATTCCTCCTTCAAATTCCTACAAATTCCAAGTTTAGATCTGCACCTTGACACCTGTACAGCAAATTCTAACAAATTCTTGATTCCAGATCTTGAAAATCCTTGTAAAATAGCTTAAAATTGTTGGTCTAATGGGGGGTTTTCCTTGGTCAAACCCCTAGATTGATAATCAAACCTTGAATAGAGAAAAATATACATAAACCTTCGCCTTAGATGTGTTAAAGACTAGAAAAGGTTGAATCATGACAAAAACCCTATTCTATTGCTCTAGAATAAGTTATGCAAGAATGATTAGAGGGATGCAAGATCTCTATCCTAGAAACCTTACAACACATGAAACATGGATAAGAAATGACATAAAAATGCTAAATAAATATAATGAAAACCTTGATCTAAAGATAGAGTAACAATAGAAAATGGAATCAATAGGAAACCAAGTCCTTAGGCATGATTTGGTGGCTAGTTGCACCTCTTTACCCTAGATTTCTTCATGATTCACCATAGGCATCCATCATTAACCCTTTGCAATGTTGGATGTTGATAGTGTAAGTGAGCTCCAAGACCTGCGAAAACTCTAATTTGATGTCCTAAAACTTCAACTTTTAATGATGCAACTTGTTGTTGTAAGCTTTTCACTTTTAGATAATGAGAATTTGGAAACAAAATATGATCAAAAAGTTGTGTAAAATGACTTAAAATGTGTATTTATAGGAAACAACACCTCATTTTCCCATTAATTAGACCTAAGAGGTCGACATTCACCGGAAATAATAACAAAATTGATTCAATTCCCACTTGATTTTGAACTTTCCCTCAAAGGAGACTCATTTGCCAAGGGTGGCGAATGGGTCCCACTACTGCTGTTTGAAGGTGGGTTGTTGGGGTATGATGTCATTAAGTGTTGTTTGTCAGGTTTTATGTGATTTCTCATGTGAAACGGGCCTCTAGATCAAAATTAATAGGTTTAAAGGGCCTATAAATGCCATTTTAAAGGGGAAATGATATGAAGGAACTCAAAAGTGGGTCTAAGTATGTATGAAATTGTCTCTTTTCTCAAGAGGGTCCAATTTTTGATGGCACACTATAGATAACAATACAATGATGAATGATGACAATAAAAAATGAGGTTTGGAAGAATGTGAATGTGCCACAGATTTTTGTATGCTGCTTGGGGGAGAAGGTAATAAACTTTGCTCTCAGAAACTGATGGCCACTTGTTTCTAGTTCATATTGTCCACCATTTTACAAAACTCCTGCTTTCAAAATTCCTGCTATTTTTCAAAATCCCACCACAAACTGAAATGTGTGTCCATCTACTTCTTCCATCATCGAATGGGGATGGGGCACCATGTCTTTTCATATGCTATGGTCTCTTATAGACATGCGTTTTTGTCGGGAGATTAGCTTCTATCAGCTGATCGTCAATTGTGGTTATACAACCCCGAGAATGCACCCGCCAATGCATGGCTTGCATCATCCACCATACATCATGCCATAACCTCCAAGACAGTAGTGTCGGAAGGCCCCAGAAGCGAAAAGTTACTGACTCTTCCATCATCTATGCAAGTTTACTATCGCTAGTTAACTGCCAAATACACGTCATTTAACTATTGAATTCATGCCAGTTCAAGCTAGATAACTGTTGGTGAAAACTTTGCATGCATTCAATAGGAGTTTTAATAATCGCCTTAAGAATACGCACCTATTTTTAAAAGCTATAGATAATGTCCCTTTCTCTTTTTCATTTTCAAGAATCCGGATGCATTCTGTGACGAGATTATCAAATTATTTTTCATGAGGGAAGTGAAATCGGTCAACAAGTAAGATATCTCTCTGTTTCCTTTTGGAATGGCATTAAAAACCATAGGAATTTATGATTGTTCTTCACAGAGATCTAGAATACAAATATACACATAGAAATTGTTTGTAATATAGCATAGTAGTGGAAGAATAAAATACATTCGAATAGAACCAAATTCCTTTCTATATTGATGGAAGCGTTACATATGCATTAATTCATTTGTTTTCAATTCCCTTGGACCTCTGAAGGTTAAAGTTGCATCAGAAATCATTTCTATTAAAAACCAAAAAAAATATCAATTAATTGCAAAGAAATTTCTCTTCTGAACAAATCTATTGCCAATCTACTTTAGGAGGGGGAAGATTAAGATCCAAGAGCGGCAATCTCCTCGCCAAAGGAGCCTCAGCATCTACTGTCAAAAAAACCGAGATCCACTTTCCCACCGTCACTTTGAACGTTCTGCATCTACTGTCAAAAAAACCGAGATCCAAGAGCGGCAATCTCCTCGCCAAAGGAGCCGACAAGGAATCACAATCACTTTGAACGTTCTGCATCGAAACTTCCTCCAAATTTCTCTTACAACGATTTTGTCTACTGTCAAAAAAACCGAGATCCACTTTCCCACCGTCAGACCAAAAATATTTCTTATTATCAGGAGCCTTGAAAGCCTAAAATGAAGCATAAGCCTTTGTAACTCACGTTATTGCTAAACAGGCATCAAATTGTTGGGTGCCATTATGGCTAGTGCCGGAGTCATATTCATAATCATAATTTTTCATATGTTAACATGTAATATCTATCACTAAATCAAATATGAAGTCATTGATATATAATTTGGATTCATAATTTAGATTCCTTTTGCATTATCAGAATAAGCATAATTCTGATTGTTGTAGTAAGTATTGGGAGTAGCTTCAATTTGTGATGATTATTGAAATCTTGTCAACAACATTATTTGCCAATTGACTTGATAGACACCCAGAGATTCAAATGGGTTTTCCACTTGATGAATGGTGGTACATTTTAGCTTTGATATATTAATCCTTCACTTAAAATAAAAAAAGTTTTGGCCATCATGGCACCATTGACATGCTGTAAAGTTGTACACGTTGGACAAATGTTATACCTTCCAAAAATGTCTAAAAAATAAAGCAACATTATAGGACTATGAATTAAACCAAAAGAGCTTAGAAATAGTAGATTGATTTCTTAATTCAAAAGAGGATATGTAGTCTACCTTACTATTTGAGCCTACCTTACTATTAGGATTGAAGAGCTTAGAAATAGTAGACTGATTTCTTAATTCAAAAGAGGATATGTAGTCTACCTTACTATTTGAGCCTACCTTACTATTAGGATTATTTGATTGATTGGAAATTTGAGAGTTATGGGTTCAATATAGGCATCATATATTCTTGTATTCTGACACTCTAATGGGTGTGCTCAATGGTACACATCCTAATATCTTTTTAAAAGATATGGGATTTGTTTTAAAAAATAATTATAAAATTTAACAAATCTCTTAAGATTGCTCTTGTTGCACTTTATTATTTTCCATTGAAACTTCAACCATGTATATAATTATGAAATAGTTTCCTACAATGTTAAACTTTACATAATCAAGTTCATTGTCACAATTTGTGCAAACACAATGAAAACATCTTAGCTAGCACCTGCATTGTTCATCGAAAGGTACAATAGTTATGTCCATAGGAAATTTGATATGTAGCAATATAGCAATTTGTAAATTTTATCTATCCTTTTATGTTCTCTATATGTGCTTGCTACAACCTAATTAAACATATCTTTAACAAGCTCAACTACAATTACAAATTGTGAGTCATTTACGAGTACAAATGAAAGCGAAAAGGACATGAAATGCAAAACAAAGCAAAAGTTCCTTCATTTGACATTTTTTACTATTGCTTACATAAAATACATGATTGCAATAAATTTAACTTTTCCTTGCTCTTGAGAACATCAATATTTCACAAACCGATATGTATACGTGACACTGGTGAGGATAGATATTGGAGGAGAGACACTAAGCCTTGCAATGTGTCCTATTCCATCTCTTGCATGGTTTGTATTCCTCCTTTCGTTCTATTTCTTGTAATTTTATTTCATTCTTTGCTTTAGCTTAGTAGAAAATGAAATTGTAATGAAGTCTCTCAAAACAAACTTGAATGTTAGAATTGAGGTGGAATTTGTGCTTCAACAATTCATTCATGCAATTTTTTACATATATAAATGAGATTGAGGGGTTGTTTCAGGACAATCATAGATTTCAATTAACAAAAATAAAGCTACAAAAAGAATCATAATAAACAATTTCATAACTCCTTTGGAAAGTAGCTTAGATTATTTTATGTGTTTAGTGATTCAGTTATCTATTGTGTAAGATTTTGCACCATCATTTCAGTGTAAAACATTTGGACCTCATGTTTAGTTTTAAGCCAAGTTCATAGTCAAAAAGATCACAATATTTGGAGAATTTCTTGTTTCACATATACTTTCATCTACACATCAAATTGAAAACAATTGAAGTTAATATTTCGATATCATGCATTTACCTCACTATAATTAGATTACACTGTTCCATATTCATGAAATTCGAACTAGATTAAATTCTAACATCGATAAAAATTATAGAAATTGATATTCATGAAATTCAGATCAGATTTTCTAACATCCACATTTACCTTTTTATATTAGTTCCAATTACCCCTAGATACAATCAGTTTGATTTTATTTTGGAAGATGACAACTAACTTTCCCATCATACAAGAGCATCTCCTGTCAGTTTAAGACATGCAAAATACACTGAAATAAACTTCAATTTGTTTGATCCAAGTATGTAAAAACTCAGCGTTCACTTGCCCATTAAAATATTTTGTATACTATTCATTCAAAATTAGTTGGCTTGTGTGTAGATTTTATTTTATTTTATTTTTCTTTATCATCCTCCATGAATGTTTCTTGATTCTCTAGGCACTTACCGACATCTCCAATATGAGTGTTCTTACCATGAGATCAATAGAAGATTGATCTTGGCCTATGTAGTCCTAGTGTTGGCTCATGTCTTCTTGTTGCTACCTCATTAAATTCTGACTTTTTTTTTTACAACATCCATGTTGCTTTATATAACAAATATCAAAAGTTTCTTCATATTTTTAAGGTTATTCATTCTCACCTCTTTATTCCACCTTTGGATAGAGATACCAAGTTTGCAAGATAGAAATTTTTATTTTCTATGGAACTAATCAATGTCATGCAATATCACTATTTTACACAAATATTTAGGACTAGTGACTTCTCTTATATCAAATTGATCAGTTAATTAGGGTTGATTAGTAATTGATATCTTCATTTTTCAAAGTGCGTCTTTTGATTCTAAACTAATATTAATAAAATATTGTTTTATAAATTTTATAAATATAGACCCATCTATATGTCTTAATTATATATTAAAATATATTATACTATAAATATAGACTCAAAAGTATTATGCATTTAGTTCATAGAGTGAATTGATATATCAATATAATTGTTCATACCCTTTTTTACACAAAATAAGGGACTACTAATAATCTTAAATTTATTCAAAATGACCTTAGAAAGAATAAATGGGAACCCCACATTGAACTACATGTGCAAGACATTCCAAACCAAGGGAATCATTTCTCAAGTGACGACTTGGAATGGACACCTATTGGAGATGATAATGGTCAAATGGACTTATATGCTACAATGCCTTTTGAAATACTCCCTCACTTTATCCAAGGAGAAGGATATTTGGATAGTACAAAGACAACATTTATACATAAAATGCATATAGAGTACAACATAACAAACCCTACCAACCATGCGACCAAGATATACTCAAGGTTTTCCTAGATTTAATATAATTTGTACTTGCATGTCATCTTTTACGTTTGATTCTTTTTATATCAATAATTGTTTTTTGTGTGTGTATAAATAGATATTATGAGTTTTTTAATAAATTTTGACTTTATCGTTATTATTTCTATTATAGATGGGTGGAAATCCTCAAATGCTTCCAATGATAACCTTCATAATTCCATTGATTATTTAAATTGACTACTCCAAAATTTTCCAAGCGAAGTAGATGAAAAACTTTTTTTTTAGTCAGTGTGTTGGGAGATATAGAAGAGATCTCCATGCATCTCTTGCTTCCTCTTCCAAATTAAAATTGATCCCTAACTCAAAGAACATTCCTGTAAAACAAATATCACCATGGTTTAGTCCAATAAAAATGCGTAAACACCATTCCATTCATCAAAGAGCCAATTTCATTCATAAAGACTTGAATGAAAGAGTTGAGAAGCATGAAGAATTTCAAATTCCACGTGTAAGGTAGGGGACCGACCACGTGCAAGGCCCCAAGTCATGGAGGGAAAAGAGTGGAGGGATTCCCTATATTACCTCAGCTAAAAGGGGTGTTAGGAAATGTAGGACAAGAATGACAAGGACTTTAAGGTCCTTTGATCACTCTGCAAACCTGAAACATAGAATGGGGCTAGGCAAGCCAATTTTCGGGTTCAACACTACACCTCAGGAAGCTCTCTACTCGAGGATGAAAGCGTCATCCTGGGGAGATAACGTGGTGTGTTGGAATCTCTCAAGTGTGTTGGCATCCGTATGACTAGAGGACTAAAGAGACAAGGTTGAACTTTAGAAAACTGACTAACAACACAACTAACTACTTCCAAAGGGCCAAAAGAATGTTATGAAATAAACAAAGTATGCTCAAATATGATAAAGTAGATAAACAAGAGTTAGGGTGGCAAGAATAATCTCACAAAGGAATTTGTTCACCAACTAGCTCTCA
>VDFB02015728.1:0-21411 GCA_007258455.2 Sequoia sempervirens | reverse complement strand
TTGCATAATAAACTGAAGTTTTGTGCGGTCTTTTTCAGCGATAAGATTAGATCTAATTTTAGTTTGTTCAGCGTGATCATTGCATGATTATATTGCATGATCAGTCCACCTTTCGCTAGTTTGTTTGTTTAAACAGTGCAATCAAAACTACTTTTAGCTCGTTCCATCCATGCACTCAATTTGCATGAGAAATACTGCTTTTTTAATTTCTTTAGTCAGCGATTACTTTGCTTTAGAATTTTCCCCATATAATGTGTTTAGTTTTAAGAATACTTGGATTTTCGAGTTTTTAATGCAGAGAATTATTCTTTGATCAGTCTGTTGACGTTGCCTCACCAGTCGCCGAGCATTGGCTTAAGCTTTTCTTATTGATTTATATTATTCATTGTGATGATTGTTTGAGTTTAAATTTCCAGTATAGTGTTAGAGCTTCAGTCTTCAATCTTTCACTCCCGCCCCCAATTACTGTGCTGGTGAAGACTTTTGAAAATATATTTACAGGATAAAAGCTTTCGGTTGATTTCTCCCTCAGTTTACAATTGAAAAACAAATTAAATGCTTTATTCTATGATGGATCATGGAGTGTGATCCAAAACTAGATTTCAAAAATTTACACAATTTCAATTCAGAAATTTTCAGTAAGACATTATCATAGACTATGGAAACTTGATGTTGTTAATTAAACTAAATACTTTATTACCAACTATTTTGGTTCCCTCTAATAAACTACTGCATTTGCAAGTGCAAATTATAATATTGTAAATAACGGTTTTGAAAACCTAATTTATAGATTAAGTCATCACATTAATTTTCTCTCATATAAACAATTCTTAATGATGTCATAGAATGGAATAAAAGCAAAGTAAATATTTCTATTTTTTAATAGGAAGTAGGTTATATAAATATGTATTGTAATTTTGATGTCAATGATGATAAAATTAGAAATCACACCTTTGTGTGCAATGGGTACATGGAAGAGATGTGAAAACTCTCAATTAAGAACAAATTTGGTATATTTTTTACATACATTTGCTTAATATATGAGGTCAATAAACAATTTAGCAAACAATGTTGTTTTGTGAGTAAAAGTCTTAATTATTATAAATTGACAAATAAAAATTATTATAAATTTGAAAAATAAATTAGATTTTAAAAATTCAAACATACTTCAAATAAAATATAAAACCAAAAATAAAATTATACTATAATTGTTTTTAAAAATTAAATAAAACCAAACTTCAACAAGTTAAAAATAAAATTAAACCTATTAAAATGTTAAAAATTCAATTCATTATTTATTTGACTGTGAAACATTATTTGAATGTGGTAATACACACTTGAAATCATATTTTTATTTAAATATTTCCAAGTTCTAATACATAATCTACCAAAACTCTAAATTGAATTAGTTAAATTACATTTCTTCTTATATTGATTAAACCCGGAAATATTAAATAAAGAAAATAATGGACCATTCTTATGCAAAAAATATTATTAATAAAAAAATTTCAGGGACGATTAGATGAAGAATAAAAATGTTAAAACCTTCATTGTACTATGGTTCCTAGGACAAGGGAATAAATTCATGTCATAAGTAACTCTACATAGCGATTCCCTTGTAATTCCTTTGATGATGCTAACTTTTCATGTCATTTAGACGTTGAATTAAAGAGGAGTAGTTCCCCATAACAATCATTCCAAGGGCTGCACAAACTATCTTCCTAACAACTATTCACGTAAACTTGGACCATCTATCATTAGTTCATATATCCGACAATCTAGCTATGTTGGTTATCTTGCTCTGGAAGGTAACCCCCTCTTTATGCAAGGGCATTGTATTACTCTTGTAAATTGTATTATGTTGTGATGAGAGTGTGATAGAGAGAAAATAAAGTTACAATGGATGTGTTTTAGGTTGTATCTCTTCATTTTGTTGAACATAATAAAGGAAGGTCTGATTGTTTCTCCATTTCAATGAGCCACACATGTTCTCAGATTTTATGTTATTTTTATATTTTATTTCAACATTCATGTATTGCATAATATTTTATGATCCCATTCCCAACATATAGATTCATGATATATCATTAAATTATATAATATGATCATATGCATTATAATTTAAATATAATATTATATAATAATAAATAATATTATGTTATATAATAATAAATAAAATTATATTATATATAATTTAACTTTTATTATATAAAATATATATTCTACAATAATTATGTATTGTATTATATTTATATATTAGTTAAATTTGCAATAGATTAGAAATATTAATTATTAATTATAATAATTTTAATCTTGAAGTTTTAGAAATTGCATATATATATGTCTATATATAGTATATATAGTATAGTATATATATATATATATATATATATATATATATATATATATATATATATATATATATATATATATATATATATATATATGTCTATATATAATATTTAAAAGTGTGCAAGGACCGCACCCCAAACTTAGATATGATGAACATGTTTAATTTTTTTTTAAAGTAAATCCCCATTATGAATATTCGGGCTATGATAATTTTCCACTCGAAGCTCAATTCCATTTGAATTTTAATATTTAAAAACTTTAGTGAAGAACTTGGGTGGTGCTTTATCTTGCTTTATGGTGATTTTTTGTCTTAGTTGTTGCAATCCCAACAGAGTGCGACTAAAGTGCACAAGATTTCAGCCATCCTACTATCTTAAAAAAGCTTAGGAAAAGATAATTGGAGTTTGAAGAAAACGTGTACATACACTGTGGAATAATATATGTGTTTTAAAACATTGTTAAAGTAGTGACATGAACACCAAATCCATTAACAAAGGAGAATATAATTTACAACTAGATAGTGCCATATAGTGAGTACATCATATCTCTAACAAGTAGTTCTACTTTGTGACATATCATATTTGTCGATTAAGTTTTAATCCAAAAACTAGTTAATTATTAGATATTCTAAATGCATTAGCATTGTTATTTATAGCTTGATGTACAAATCTTGACTTAATATCAAGAGGAAAATTTAGAAACTTGTCACCTAGATCATTTGATATTGTACACCTTTGTAAATTTTATGGAAAATTTTCAGATGATGGCACGCCCTCTTTAACCCATGCATATGAAATGTACCTACAAGATATGTGATCAATTACATGAACTTTATACTATCTAACCTTTGTATAACTTACGTATACATATCTATGTGCATAATATGTGAATGCTTAATTGTGCTTCTAACTATGTAAATGTTTTACACCAAACTATGTTTACAATCATAAGTTTTACCACTTGATCTTATATATTACAATGTAAAATGAGTAAAGAGTTTTTTAATTAAATGTATAAGAGTTTGGAGGCTATAAGGGATGAGAAACAAGCACAATGAAGAAAGCAAAAGAGTGTATTAGCTGACCCATTTGATAGAGAGCTCAAACCCTCAATTTATAGTAGAGAGGTGAAAAACTAACAACCATAGGAACAGGACCATATGGCATGTGAATAGGAGAGATCCCTTATCATGAGTGAAAACTCACCCATGTAATGAGGAGAGGTCCTTATCCTACAACTCATCCTCCATCTAACTAGGCTTAGATTAGTCAACAAAAGTTGAATACACTAACACCCCCGCTTAAGTATAGCTTAGGTAGGTTTATGAAATATGAGTCCTGGTTGTGTGCCATTTTAGGTACCCATGCACAAAGTAATTTTTCATGAAATGGAGAAAAGTAGAAAAACCTGTGGGAAAAAACTACCCCCCAAAAGAGAGAAAAGATGCATGAAAATTATACATGTGAAGAAGTACTACTTCTTTCACTAAGTACAATATATGATTTCCTCCATAAGAGAGAAAATGATAGAAGGTCTATGAGAACCCTCCAATAATAGAAGTCTAGTACATTAAGGTTGGATAGTTGACAAAGGATGTAGACATAGATCCAAGAATGCTTCACAATGTTCCTTCCCTTGGGAAGAAATGAAACCAACTAAAGATGCATGATATCTTCCCATGTGAGAAGATGTATATATGATCTTGAATAGAGCTAAAGATCATCCAAGAATGATGATGACGGTGCCCATGATGTCTTCAAAGTGTGCTCATGTGTTCCCATATCGATGCCAAAGGATGTCATAATCAAATCAAGTGCATGCCTAATAGATGAAGATGATGAAAATCCAGAACCATTTGAAGACAGATGTAGAGCATGAATATCCAAAGAGACCAATGCTGATGCAACTTCATCAAAACTTGCCATAAAATAGAAGAATGATGTCCTCAATGTGTGCTTCCAAGTCAACAATGTGAGACTCTACAAATAGAAAAGAAATGTCAAGTAGGATTGTGTCCCAATCAGCAATGCTAGGAAGACTAATGTGATCCAACTGCAAAGAAGTATTCAAAGCTTTTCAAGAAGCAATTATGAAATTTGATGAAGCAATAGTAGGAGGTGGAATGATGACTTCCACTATGTCAACATGACATTCTTCATGATGTGGTATATCATTTGTGATTATTACAGGATCATGTGGGAATGGAGAAACATTTGAGTTTCCATGCATCTCCCAAAGTTTGATCCATAAAGCATGTGGACCCTCAATATCCATGATGACAATCAAAGTGTCATGTGGTATATGTAAGTTGATTAATCCAACAATATGATCATTTTTATTAACCCATTTATCGTTCTGAAATTGATTAGCAGGTTCAGGGATAAGTCCATACAAATGGGGAAAAAGATTGTGATACCTAAGATGCTTTAGGATGCCTTCACACCAAGACTTATAGTTTCCCTTGTTTCGGTTGATTACAAAAGAATGAGTTGTATATCCCATGATAAGAAATGTGTCAACAACTCCCTTTGATTATCTCTTTTTCCCCCTTAATTTGGCATTTTATAGAAGAAGTGCTTTGTAACTAAGCCCAAAAAATAACACAAATTGGCACTTTATAATGATTGTGCGTGAGTGAAATAAACTCCCCCCTTACAAATAGATTAAAAAAAATGATTCCCCCCTTTTCAAGCTTTACAAATAAATTGCAAACAATTGATTCCCCGCTTGTTCAAACTTTTATGATAACCAAGTTTGACTGTTACCATAATGTTAGTGCAAATTTGAAGCAAAAATTGTAATTATAAATAAATGCTTTGATTGCAAACATAAATTGAACTTGAGAGGGAGTTCTTTTACGAGATTAAGGGCACGTCCCCATGTGGCTGCTTAGTTTATTTTGGCTAGCAGCGACTGCTCAATATTTGTAGGAGTATTTTGTGGAGCTCGTGACCCCATGAATTTTACTTTTTCTGCTTAAAATAAGCAGTCAATTTAAATTTTATTTTTTCAATAGTTTAATTTGTTTTTAATTTTTTATTTATTTTTTACTTTACCTCTTTCACTCGATTGCAATTATTAACTTTATTCTAATAAAATGCTTGGTAAAAAATGCTTGGTCAGCTGTCATTTAGGGTCTTTTGATGCATTTCATTATTTATTATCTATTATTATGTAAGTTTGTATGGCACTTTAGAAGCACACAAATGTTATGAGAATAAGACAAATGTTTTTTGAATCATCAAAAATTGCTCAACAGGATTAAAAAGAGGGAAATCAATAATGTGGTGCCAGATGTCATATTATTTCTATTTCCAACAGCTGCTTATTTCCAGCCCCCCAAAAATTTTCAAAGCCTATTCACAATTTTTAAGCAGTGCTGCTTCACAAAAATAGGTTAAGATTCCAAATTATCCAAATTTCATTAATACAAAATTTTCATGGTGACACTTAACTGCTTAATTTTAAGCAGAAATTTGAGTTAAGCAGCAGCATGAGGACAGGGGGTAAGACACCAAGTGTGGAGGTGACCGGCCTACAGACTCGAATGGTTGAGTATCTCCACCAACAGCCAACAACTCAACTTATTAGAGATCAATGGAGGATAATGTGGAGGCAGTTGAAATAAATCGCAGCAAACAATAAAACAGAGCCTTTTGAAGATCAGGCTCGCAGCGTTCTCCTACTCGCGGTTCACGGATCCTCCAAATTGGGCGACCTTTGCACTGAATATCGGCCTATAAGCCGATTTTCAGTGAGAGCAAATAGCCAGCAACGACGGGTGAGAGAAAGAGATAAGGCGTGCAGGTCTGATTTTCACAGCCTTCAAAATGCACTGAACTTACTTCGAGTTGCTACCCCAACGTTCCTTCTCTTCGCTGTGAAAGAAGTAGCACAGTAGTTAGTGTGCAACGCCTTCCAAACACTAGATTTGTTCCTTCCTAAGACAGAGTCACGACTTCCACCATCTCAATCGCCTTGCAAAATAATGACCTTAAATTATGGGTTCAAAAAGCTCTATGCATGGGCAGTCAAGGACGCTTCAAAATGGAGCGGAGCTATGCACGTGGAGGGGCCACACACTCTAGAATGGAGCAAGGCAGGTAGCCAAGTATGTTCCTGGGCATCGTAGCACGCCTATGCGAAGGCGTTCGTGCTGTCTTGCAAGGCGCCTCAAACATTTTGCCTCCACCTCTTGATCATGCCTTTCTTGTTGCATAAAGACTTGGTCAAATACCACGCAGCAACATAATCTTTACATAAAACAACCGCCAATCGCCTTTAAAATTGAAATGGATTGGTCAAAGAAGATTTCCATGGCTTGGCAGAAATGATACGCGAGCCTTTGTCTTCTTATAATCATGCCTTCACAAACGAAACACAACCTGAGAAGAATCCATCCCTCACTTTCAAAAAACAAAGTCTTTGAGATGTGCTGCTAGAGATTCTAGTCCTTGGAAAAGAGCGAATGAAGCCACATTTGAGGATGAATCTGCCACGGGGAGTTTTGAACTCAGCCGCTCAAGATAGATAATTGGAGGATGATGCAAAAGCAAACCAGGCAGTCTATCATGCGCCGGCCTCCAAATCTTGCCTTTACGCCTTCATTAGTGCGATTTGTGTGCAGATTGGCACGACTTAGGTGTAGATTGGTATGGCCTCTCTATCGCAGGCCATGAGACATCAAATATCTTTCATAATTCTGTTGTGATTTGGGGTCTGCTACAACAAAGATATTGCACCTCAAATCAGCGTTGATGCTTCCCTTAATCGCTCGAGGAGGGGGTTAATTCTACTAAACGAATTTTTTAAAATACAATAAAATAGCTCACCTAAAGGCCTGCACTATATCCACCTAATGCTCTGATACCATATAAGAGTTTGTAGGATCTAAGAGATGAGAAACAAGCACAATGAAGAAAGCAAAAGAGTGTATTAGCTGACCCATTTGATAGAGAGCTCAAACCCTCAATTTATAGTAGAGAGGTGAGTAACTAACAAGCATAGGAATAGGACCATATGGCATGTGAATAGGAGAGATCCCTTATCATGAGTGATGACTCACCCATGTAATGAGGAGAGGTCCTTATCCTACAACTCATCCTCCACCTAACTAGGCTTAGATTAGTCAACAAGAGTTGAATACACTAACAAAATGGTATGTAATAAATAATAAAATTTCTTTTAAACATAGTTCCTCTTAAAAGTTATATTTGCAGATTGTTTAAATTTTATTTAATGATATTACAATTGTGTTGGAGAATGTTATGCAAGTGCCTTAATAATGACTAGACCAAAATTACTATCATTTATGAAAAAAAAGAGTCATAAAACCCTAAACTTATAGGAAACATTTCATTTTAAAATTTATGTATTATGATGGATTTACCTATTGCTTTTCCCAACTTAATAAACTCAAATATGATTAGGTTTCAAGTTATTTCCTTTATATTTCAACTTTATTTATATATATTTTTTCCTTACATATATATATGGTACATTCAAACAAAGACACTGCAAGCATCATTCCCAAAAAATTACCTCTTTTCCCTTTCTTCCCCAAGCAATTAACTTTTTCTAATAACTGATGGCCATATTTGGAGTTCAATCATTTTAATGGTTGTAAATATCAAATTGTACTTGAAAATTACTATCCTCACTTTTCTTCGATACCTAATTACCATACTTTGAAGATGCATGCAAGCCAACCACTTTCACAAACTTACAACATCCTAATGTTAATGTTAACTAAAAATTCCATTACAAACATATATACTTGGTGGCATACCTAATGTAGAGCCCTTTTTACTGGTTGTATCTATTGATTCCATTTGGCAACTTCAACCTACAATTGTCAAATATTGCATGCAACTATTTGATGGCACACACACACACATCCTACACTACTACTAGCACAATTGAATGAGCTTGTCTTAGAGAAGGCTATAGTGAAAGGATCTATTATCCATCTAAAAAATTACAGTTATAGAAAATTCACCAAGTTCATATACATGCATACTTGCCCTTTATTTTTTAAGCCTTACTAGTTAAGCATGCAAATTTCCTTGATAAGTATCTTTCTCCTTTCATTGTAGGGAAATTTTAATTGAAAACTTGGAAATAATATCAAACAATGAATCATTGATTAGAACTCCAATTGTTATCCATCAAGCTACAACCTATATATCCTCTACCAGCTCTAAAGAGCCATTGACCACTTCTCAAGTCATGAATTCTTCTATTGAAGAATTCACAACATCAATGGGACTACACAATATGGGCTAGTCTGAACTAATTCCAATCCAAGCATTAACCCCATACCATAAGTATTGGGCCATTGAAGGTCACACGTTGCATAAAAACACAATTCATGAGTATAAAAATGTTGGTCATGATGGAAAAGTCTTTGGATTTGATTTTCTAGATAAAGCAGGAGCTGAAATACACATCATCTTCTTAAATGAACTTGTAGACACATTCTACCCTATTATAAAGTCCAATAGTCTTTATGCGATATCTAATGGTTGTAGAAAAGTTGCTAACACAAAATACAAAAGCAACACGAATCCTTATGAAATATTCCTACATATCTCTTCAATGATAATTCCATCCACCTATGTAGACTCTACTATACCCAACCATAGCTTTCATATCAAAACCATAGAATCATTAATGTAATTACCTATTAATACCCTTGTAGATGTCATTTGACATTTTCCTATATATCTCCCCTACATCAACCATATGTAAAAAGATTGTACCGAAATAGTAAAGTGTAAAACTACCATTACAAATGTGTGTCAAGTCATAACATTGATATTACACTTTAGGGTCAACATTGTGAAATTTTAGGGAAAGAAATATCCAAGCTTTCTTTACAACCAAACCCCCCAATTATTTTGCTAAAAATTGTGCGTATACTATCTTGGTCTGGAAAATCAATAGATACTATTTTCCCAACAATCATTTTAATTAATCCCAACTTGGTAGAAGCCACAAGATTAAAAACATGGTATGCAACTAGAGGAATTGACAAACTGATGCAGGAGCATCCAGTAGTGTAAGGGCAATCTTGCATCACCCAAAAAAAAGTTTCATTTCATGTTGGTAGTTTCCTAGATGTCTTTGCATTTTTGGATACCCTTTTCGTCATAATGTAATTCCCAACTTATAGTTTTGATTTTTTATTCCTAGGTTGGAAGATATTGCATTTTTAGTCTCTTAGAATTACACTTGAAAACCTTCCAGGTCAGATTTGAGGCACTAAATGATCCTGAAACAACCCCAAAACTTGTTGAAATTGGCATGAAAAATTTTGAGCACATTCTTGACTCTGAGACCTTTCTAATGGTTTAAACGGTTTGAAAAACGAAGTACCGGATCGAAAGTTATGGCTCCTGGAAGTTGACACACTTTTTAGAAGATACTAATTTTTTAATGTTCTTTTGAACTTTGAATTTCAAGTTGTAACTTTTGGCACCAAACTGCCAAAATCTCAAATTTGAATGTTGTTTTAGCTCCAAACTCAAAAGGAGCTCTATTTATGGGTGGGTTGCTATTTTTTATGTAGCTTTTTGGAGACAAGCTCACATATTGTGATAAGAGGTTTTTCTGTAATTCTATAGTTTGCATATCCCCAGAAATTGATGATATCAAATCCTTTGCATGTAAAATCATTTTTTGAATAATAAAATAATTTTCTTTGTTTGGTGTGTTAAGATTTTGTGTCTTGGGTTGCACCCTCATTAGGTGGTATCAGAGTGGGTTTTCTTAAGTGTGTGGACAAATCGTCGATCATGAGACAATTTGCTCCAGGACTGTGGTTGTGGATTTGAGATATTCAAAATGCCTCTAAAGTGATACTTGGTAGGCGTGGGGGTGCCAGAGGTGGAAAAAATCCTAGTGGAAGAGATTCACTAGTGGTCGAGGGTTTCAGATCCCTCAGAGACAAATTGATGCATTGCAGGAGTAATGAGAAGAGGGTTAAACCCAAGAAGAAGAGAAGAAAGTGAGGATGAAGAAGAGGATGGATATTCAGATGTAGAAGAGGAAGAAGAAGTAATTGATCAAGATCAAATGTGGCTATTAAGGGCCATTTTGAAGATCGGGAAAAGACCCAGAGCAGAAGTCTGTAGTTATTCTAGAAGTTTGAACCTGAAAGAGTTGATCAACTAAATTAACAAGTTGGAAGAATATTTTGAGAAAGACAAGATAGAGGACCTAGATCAGGTTAAGTTTACAAAAATGAAGCTAAAGGGCCATGCTAGAATTTGGTGGAAAGAGGTCTAGTTGGAGAGAAATTGGAGAGGAAAAGGAAAGATCGTTAGATGGGATCACATGATGGAGAAGTTGAAGAAGTAGTTCATACTAATGGACTATGAGTTGGATCTATTGAAGAAATTACAAGGGTTGAGGCAAGGAAGTAGATCTGTGAAAGAATACACAAAATATTTTCACAAGATGATTATCAGAATGGGTCATACAAAGGCCAATAAGGAGAAGGTAGCCTATTATCTTAATGGGTTACAACCAAGCATTCAAGAGGAACTGAGTTTGGTCAAAATGACCACCATTGAGGATGCATACCAGTTTGCTCTGAAAGTTGAAGAGAAGTTGAACAAAAGATTTGACAACAAGCAAAAAGGACAAGGAGGTCAAAGTGGAAAGGGTAGTGGAAGATCTTCTAGAAGCAAAAATGATGATGAGAAGAAAAATCAAGATGTGGGCGCCAAATGAAGCCAGAAGAATGATAACTTCTATTTCCCTCATGATCAAAATAGTGGTGATCAAAGAGGTAGAGGACAGGGGAGATCTGGACAATGAATTGAAAGAGGTGGTTTCAGAGCAACGTGTTTCTAGTATGGTGAAGAAGGGCATTAAGTAGGTATGAGTGTCCACAACATCAAGGAAGGGCAAAAAAAATGCTAGAAGGTCATGGAAGGGTTGTGCATGTAGATGAGGAGGCCCAATCTGAAAATTTAGATGATTTTGAAAGGGGAGAAACCCTAGTGATTAGAAGAGCCTTGGTGACTGAAGAGAAGGATCCAGAACATAAGAAGAATCTGTTCCACATAAGGTGCAAGTGTGAAGGAAAATATTGTGATGTCATTATTGATAGTGGGAGCACCGATAATCTGGTGTCAGAGGAGATGGTTACAAATTTGAAATTATGAATCCACTCAATTTTTTGTCTAATTTTAAACTTTACATTAATTTATTATTTTATTTTAATATTCAATAATAACTTTATTTTAATAGTAAAAAATAAAAGCTTAAGAATTGAAAAAATTGAACAATTGAAGAAATTAGAACACCAGGAGCTCTTTTCTATCACTTAAATAAAACTATTAGTTGCCATCAAAATATAATTACAAAATAATCATTTATTTTTACATAACATTTGCATTGCATACAAATTCAACATTGACAAAACTATCACTGTCTTTATATAATACCATCACTACTAACCCACCAATTAAAAATTGATACCTATCTAAAACTAATGGTTTTCTATGTAAGCTATAAACACTACATTTTTTTCTGAATTTTCTTATTTACCAAAGCCTTCTTCGAGATGTCCCAAACCATCTTGAACTTTCTACAATACCCGAGAGTCTATCTTAGAACCTCCTCTTCCCCCACTAGAATTTTTTTCTTTAATTGCATTAGGGAATGCCTAAAAATTTTCTCCCACTTGTTGCTCATTTGTCAGAAGATTTTTTCCCCTATTTTTAATCAAAAAATCAAGAAACCATTGCAAAAAATATGAGGGGAAAATAAAAAAAAAGAGAGAAACTAGTAGAGAATCCATTTTGAAAATAAAAATGTTGAAGACAATCTATGAAAAGTGGTTTATATATTTGTTGGTGTATTTTTTGAGGAACAAAGTATTTAATAATAGTGAAGTGAAAACATAGGTCTCTACCTATATAGGTAGGGAATAAAAACCCACCCACCAATGCACAATGAATAATATGAAATAAAATAAATATTTTCCTTTTAATTCTATAATAATTATTCACACTTTTCTCTTAACTCAATACATTTTAAATATTTTATCTTCAAGTATTAATTCCCAAATTTTTATATATGGGTCTACATATATTGAAAATGACAGAAATATTTTGTTTAAAATGTGTTAATCATTAAATGGTCAAATATAAATTTGATGTTGTCTCTTGCTTCATAATTATACTTTTTATTTGATTTATCTAAAATTAAGAAGTTTCACATCATATTGTCACCATTGTGCACCTCCACCTCTCTCTCTCTCTCTATATATATATATATATATTTCCACTTATACTTCGCCGACTTCGATCTTTTCGATCGACTGATCGGTTCTTCCGGATCGAAACGCTTCGATCGACTTTGCTGATCGATGCCATCGACGTCGACGAGATATCTGACTTTGTTCGACCCTTCGACATCCTTCCATATCCACCGACTTTATTCCACCGACCCTTGTCCAGATGATCCGACGTCCTCTATCCCTTTATCCCTCTCCCATAAACATAAGCAATTATTGAGCCTATTGGTAATGGCGCTGACTTCTCTTCTTGATTTAGAGTTTTTATTTCAATCATGTTTGGATCCTTCTAAGTGGATACATAGTTGAAGATATCACTTCTCCATTGAGTACGCACAAATCATAGTGTGTAAAGACAATCTAAATGCTACTCCACAAATAAGAAATTCAAGTAAATAAATATTACCCTCTTTTCTATGTGCGTGGAGAAGCTAAGAGAGGAAGGAAGAGAGCAATACAACCACACTCATAGTATGAATATTGGAAAAATTTCAATAGAATTTAATTGTGTAGAGGCAACAAGATGGTGTAGAGTAGAGAACAAGAGTGAATATAAGTGATAGAGATTAGAATAAAGAGTGAATAGAGATCAAATGAATTGCAAGAATCAAGTTCAAAAATGTTTTCGGGTCTAGTAAGAGCATGTTTTTGGGTAGTCGAGATTTGAAGGGGTGTACAATTCATAGGGTGGTAGAGAATATAACTCCAACATCCACTAACCAAAGAATCTGTTAGGGACATCCCTACATCACAAAAGAATCCTAAACAAAATTATTTCCATTAAAAAAAAACACCAAAGGCATGTGCAAAAAGAAAGGAAAAGGTGGAAAAAAATTTCATTGTTGGTTTTGTAAGGCTAAAGTGAAGTAACATTATAGGTAATTGCACTAGGTGCAATTTTATGCCATAACATTTTTCCCCCACTTTACCAAGCATTTGTGTCTAAGCATGTGCAAGCTAAAGTAGGAAGAGATTGAAGAGAATATACCAAAAATGTAGAGGAAGTAGTCCTTTGATTTGATATACCTGGTGTGGAATGAGCTTCACTAGAATGCGAAGAGGAAAAAAGTCTTTGATTCTGCAAAGCCCACTTTGATCTCACCAAAACCATGTAAGCTCTAGACAAACATGTTAGGCAAAAAAGAAAAAAAGAGCATTAGTAACCATAAAATTTTCAAACACAATAAGACATTCCAATAAAAAAAGACATTGTTGACAAATATGACTAGCTTGGTTAGAAACCATACAAAAAGAATAAAGTCTAGTTACTAATGCAAACTATGTTGTAGGGAAGTCACAGAAAAGACAACACAAGTCTAGTTAGGTTACCCCCAAGCTAAATGCCAAGATATAAGATGTCAAGACATCAAAACATGAGATGTCAAATATCAGACATAAGACACCAAGGAATCCTTTTGAAAATAAGGCTTTCATAAAGGGGTTCTTTCATCAAGGATTGCAAAAGTCATTTCCCTCAAGGGATCCATTTGAGAGAATGCACCTTTTGAAAGCAATTTTTGTAAAGGGGTTCTTCCAACAAGGAGTCTTTTTGCATAAAACCTCAAAGCAATTAAGGACTACTTCTAAAACAACACTCTATTTGAAAGACAATTTTTTTCACAATTGATTCTATCATCAAGGAATCCCTTTGAAAGATATTTAATCAAGGAAATTTTTAAAAAGAATACTCCTTTTGTGAAAGGAAAATATTTAGATTCTTTCATCAAGGAGTCATTTTTGAAAGAATATGTCATTTTGAAAAATGAGGTTTTCAACAAGGGATTCTTTTGCCAAGGAATTCATTGTAAATAATTTTGCACCAAGGAATCCTATTGAAATAATTATCCTCGTTGAAAATTAAGCAAGTGTGATAGTCCCTTGTTAGAATGATATGTGCTATGAAAAGGAGCACATGTCATTCTAAGGAGAAAATAAAGATAAGAGATATTGTTGCATGAAACACAACAAGATGTGTCCATGAAATGTTGTCACATGAGGGACAACACATAGAAACCACAACATCACCAAAAAGACAAGGGGATTTGATAATTAAAGGTCAAAACTACTCATAGATATAAATAAATAAATATAATATAGTATATATATGAACTATCATCAATCCCCATTTCTCAGAATGTGAAGAAGAGCACATCAAGATGAAGTAAAATAAAAAAGGTCAACATGGAAGAAGGCCTAAATGCCCCAAATTCTTTGCATCATCTTCACTATCAAAAATCAAGATTATGACACATAGAAGAATGATGCAACCAATAGGAGAAGTTTATGATAGGTTTTCTCTCCTATATCCAAGCACCTACAAGGGTATTGAGGGTCCTCCAAGCGAGAACACAAATATTGAAAGACAAGCACAAGGGAACATAAACAAACAAATAAAGCTAATCTATAGATGTAGAAGTCTCATTGATCAAAAGATCATCCTGCTTCCAATCTAGATCATTCTAGGGGGAAGTAGGATGAGAATGCAAGGGAGGGATAGTAAGGGTAGTACCCTCTAACTCTCCTACAATAAAGCCAATAAAGAAGGCTCCACGAGGTCTTCTTCACCGAGTTCTAAAGTCGGGATGTCCTCTTATGAGAAGAACATGCACTTCTCAAGAATGTCATGTGTGAAATTGATTAGAGAAGGATGAGACACCTGAGAGTCAATGTTGACCTCAGGAATAGGGGAAGTGACCAAATTTGGTGATGCAAGGGCTACCTTTATCACAAGGATGATGCAAGCCAAAACCAAACTAGAATCTAAAGAAGAAACACCTTTCATATGACTGTCACTCAAGGTGTTGTCATCCTCCAACTTACACTTCAATGGAGGATGTTGAATCCCCACAAAGGAAGCAAAATCTAAGGAAGAATAAGAAGGAGTTGCAAAGGACACCACCTTTGTGTGAGGCATGTCAACTGGCTACAAAAAGGAGGAATTTATAGAAGGGACATAAGAACATGAGGCTTTACCAAGGTAGCAATGAATACTTACACCCTTTTAAGGTGACAGTCATTAGAACCCATTGAAGGAGATGAAATAGGAAGATAAGCAATGAGAAATGAAGTAGAGGAGACAAAGGAAGGTGGAGAAACATAAGAAGCAAGAAGAAAAACAATGAGCTTTTCCTCGGTCTTCTATGAGGTAGCATGCTCCTTAGCTAGAGTCTTTCACCAGTGCTTACACTTGCACATTAGTTAGTTACGTCAGCTATGAGCATTAGAGGACATGACTTGGGAAGAGGTCAAAGGTAGTTGTGCTACCACAAGAGAATCCTTCATGACCATTTTTGGTGGGAGGTGCTAGAAAAAAATGGTAAGGGAATAGAAATAATGGAAGCTTTGACAGATTACTATAAACCAAATTATGCAGTGTAAACCATATGGAGATTTAAAAAACTGTAAGCAATGAAAATGAAAAGAATAGAAGCAACAAAACATAACATAGTATTTATGTGGAGAAACCCTTTTGGGAAAAAATCCACCAAAGAAGAGATGAATAACTATATTAAAAACAATGGTGTTTCACAATACAATCACTCTAACTCCTCTTCAATTTGGCAACATTTGTGTACCTGTAAAATATCTCATAGTGTCCCCAACTCAACCCCTCAATATATAGACTCATGGGGCCTCAAAATAACACCATAAAACATTACCATGACTCAAAACAAGGTTCAAAAATACCATGGTAAAAATCCATTCGAGGTCTTACATGCTAAACATGGTCTCTTACATGACATTACAACTTCTTACAAGATGTCATAAGAATCCCCATAAAATAGGAAATGCTCTTACATGTGTCGTAATCCATCAATAGCTACATAAAGAATCTCTTACACATGCCATAGATGATTCACACATCCAAAATGATATCCCCCACTTTTAGCCCTTATAGTTGTCATAGAATCCATCATAACATCTTTAAAAATAGGCTTTCCATGTTATACTTCTAAGTCCATGCATCTTTTGACAACTAATAACTTATTTTTCAAGGCACCGACATGTGGAAAAAGTGCCAACTTAATAACTCACGCCCCTTTTGATAGAGCACAATTATTTAATTATGTAAATGATATTTAACCATGGGAAAAACAAAAATAATAATAAATAAACAACTTAGGAATTGCCAAGGTTGAGACACCTTAATTCCCAACATTCTCCCACTTATTGAATACCTTGCAAGAGCTAGGGGAATCACACCATCATGGCATCAACTAGGTACAAGAACCAAGGACCATGACCTTTCTACACCAAATAAATTTCTATGTTCTCATAGGTTTGGTAAGAACATATACAACATTCTCTTATGTGTCAATCTTCTTTGGCTCAATCTAATCATTAGCAATCAACTCACGAATAAAATGATACCAAATATCAACATGTTTAGTTCGAGCATGATACATCAGATTCTTAGCCAAATGAACTACACTTTGATTATCAAAGTTAACCTGAACATTATTGCAATCAAAACCAATACCTATACACAAACTTTGCAACCATACCACTTCCTTATAAACATGGGTAGCAGCCATATACTCTACTTCGATAGTAGATAAAGCAATCGTAGGTTGCCTTTTACTCATCCAACTCATTATTCCTCCAAACAAAGTAAACACATACCCACTGGCAGACCTTCAACTATCTAAATCACCTGGCCAATCTGCATCAACAAATCTTTATATATGTCCAATGAATTGACCACATTATCAGTACCATGATAAACCAAACAATAATCAGAAGTACCTTGAAAATATCTAAATAACCTTTTAACAAAAGTCCAATTCTCTTTACCAAGGTTAGACATAAACTTGCTTAGAACTCCCACTACTTGAGTTATATTTGGTCTAGTGCAAACCATTGCATAAATAAAACTACCAATGACACTAGCATAAGGAACCTTAGACATATCCTCAATATCATCATCATAATTATGACACATATCCAAGCTAAACTTAGTACCAGATGGAAATGGAATACTAACTGGCTTACAATCATGCATATTAAACCTCTGTAAAATGATGTCAACATACTTACTTTGACTCAATCAAAGCTTTCTGTTACCACGATCTCTTATGATTTCCATTCCAAGAATTTATTTAGCAACCCCCAAGTCCTTCATATCAAAAGCACTAGAAAATTGTTTCTTGAGTTCGCCAATCATTAGATCTTGTTGTTACTAATAAACAACATTTTATCACCATACATGATAATAATTAGAATATGATTATCCATAACATTAATATATACAAAATGATCCTATTCACTCCTAATAAATCCAAACTTCAATGCAAAAGCATCAAACTTCCGATACCACATTATGGGGTATGTGCAGGATCATGATGGGCCAAAAAGTGGCGATATGATGGCTATGTGTAGGGTATGTGGTTGAAAACATTTTTTTTCCCAAAATTGATGAAATGAAAAAGGATTTTAAAGGAGATTTTCAGATTTCCACCAATATAAATTATAATTTAATTTGAATTTAATAAATAATTATTATTCATTTTCTAGATTTGAATTACGACTAAAGTCCTGATTGATAGGCTGATTGAAAAAAATCTATAGCTTTCAAACAATATCATATTTTTTTAATTTGAAACATGCATCAAATTCTATGCTTCACATACTATAGGATTAAAATAAAATTTAATTTCATGAAGTTTTGCCCAAGTTAAGGTGGTCAGACATACAATTTTTTTATATTTTAAAAAAATTGTAATAAAAAATTCATAATTAATTATTTACTTGAAAAAATATTAAAAAAAATACACATCATATTGAGACACGAGTCCTCTACTTATATTTAAAATCTTACAAATCATTTTACTGTGGTTAGGGTGGTTAGACAAACACCTACTTCTTATTTTTTCTCTGAAATTTAAGTACTACTGCATTGAAATTTCAAAATTTCACCTTGGAATAGATTTTTTTAGAAAAATAAATCTAATAGTTTAGAAACTACATTCAATTTTCTACAGATTCTATTCTTACATATTTTTGAAATAATATAGATAACTTATTCAAATTTTACGCCAGGTTTCTTGACTCTGATTTTTCACCACTTAAAGGCCTATTTTTTCCATGATGATCCTACACATACCCTATGGGTGATTGTTTTAAACCATAAAATATCTTGTTAACCTACAAACCAATTTTTCTTTTCCCTTCACAACAAAACCATCAAGCAAAATCCGTTTTAACATCCATTTGCTCTATCTCAAAATCACAAGCATCAACAATAGATACCAAGAATCTAATAGAAGTTAATTTAGTGACACGAGAGAAAATTTCACCAAAATCAACTCCCTCTCTCTAGGAGTAGCCCTTAGCCACTAATCTAGCCTTATACCTTTCCAAGTGACCATCTTCTCTAAATTTCTTTTTAAATATCCATTTACATTTGATGTTCATCATTAGTACTTAATAAAGAAAATATACAATGGAAATCAAGTGGGCTATACCTATTGAATAGATTTTGTTGTCTTGTGGATCTTATGAGAATAGGAGTATGAGGCTCTTGCTGTTCTTGATCTTGGTCAACCTCTTCCTTGTTTTCTTCTTCATGTTCTTTAGTTTGATCAATAACTTCATTTGATACCTCATCTTCTTCCTCTTCATCCTCAAGTCCAACTCTTCGTTCTTCCCAAGGTGCATCTTCTTGCTTCATTTCAAAATGCACTCTCTTTCCCTTATCTTTTTCTTTTGGTTGTTTCAGGATAAAAAATAACACTAAGCTCCCTGAAAATCACATCTCTAGAAAAGATATTTTTCTTGGTTAGAGGATTCCATAACTTATAACCTTTTACATTATCACCATATCCAATAAAAATGCACCTTTTAGCTTTTGAATTTGGCTTAGTTCATTTTTCTTTAGGCACATGAACATAAGCCTCACAACCCAATACCCTTAAATGTGAAACAAAAGGTTTCTTACCTGTCCACATTTCATAAGGTGTTTTTCAAGAACCTTACAAGGAGATCTATTCAACAAATAACAAGATGTACTTACAACTTCTGCCCAAAAGCATCTGTAAAGTAGTGAACTTCTTAGCATACTTCTAGCTCTTTCCATAATTGTCTGATTCATCCTTTTTTCCACTCCATTCTATTGAGGAGTGTAAGGATTAGTTTTCTATCCAACAATTCATGCATGCATACAAAATTTATCAAATTTAGGTTAGAATAGTATTCCCCTTCATTATCAGACCTCAAAACCTTAATATTACAATATGTTTTCTTTTTAGCTAAGGCTTTAAATTCTTTAAACTTAGTGAAAATTTTAGATTTATACCTCCTAAAATATAACCAGGTATATCTTGTAACATCATCAATGAAGGATAAAAAATATCTAGATTTTCCAATTGATTCCACATCCATAGGACCAAATATGTCTGAATGAATTAATTCCAATTTATTCTTAGATTTAGTATTTCTTGAAGCAAATGAATTTCTATTTTTGTTAAAACCAAACACACAATGTTCACAAAAATCAAAATCTCATTAGAATAGGAAAAAATTTCTAACAAATTTTTATTCAAAATGGTTTTTAAACCATTCTCACTAATGTGGCCCAATCTACAGTGCCACAACATAAAATTATTTTCAAAATTTTTAGTTACATTGGAAAAGTTAACAACAGTAGTGACTTCAAGCCTAAATAGAGTCCCATTCCTTGTCCCTCTTGCTATCACCAAACTTCCTCTTACCAATCTACAATCATGCTTATCAAATTTTACATTTATTCCCAAATCATTCAACTTCAAAACTAAAATCAGATTTCTAGCTACTCCTGGAACATATAAAACAGCAGGGAGGGTTTTAATCCTCCCATCACTGAAACACAACTAAATCTTACCCCTTCCAGCAATAGGATATGAAGAGTTATCATCGAGGTAGATTTTGCCTCCATCATATTTTTCATATGTGGAAAACCACTCCTTATGAGGAGTCAAATGAAACAAGCATCTTGAATCAATTAACCAATGTCAATTAGTCATAGTATGAAGACAAGAAACCAAAGCTTTGTCACCTAAATTTGAGGATTTCTCTATAGAGGAATCAACTTGTTTCTTTGGATTTTTGTATTCCTTCTTCACATGTCCTCTTTTTCCATAGTTCCAACATTTCACTCTACTCTTCTTTCCAAGAGTCTTATATTAGATTCCCTTAGACTTATCTTTAAGCCCATTCTTATCTCCTTTAGACCCTCTTTCTTTAGCTCTTCCCCTTATGTTGAGAGCATCACCTATACTATCCATTGGATTTTTCCTCATTTCTTGCGACAACAAAGTTGCTAGAAGAGCATCCATCTTTGGATCTTCCATGTTAGCAATGATAGAAAGTATGAAATTATCCCAAGATTTAGGTAAAGAACAAAGAAGCATAATACATTTATTTTTTTCTTCAACATTAACATCAATAGAGGCTAGTTGACTCAAAACCAAATTAAAAGAATTTAAATTCTTAACTGTAGATTCACCTTCCCTCATCTTAAGAGAAAACAAATTTTTCTTCAAGTAGAGTTTATTTACTAGATATTTTTCTTGATAGATCTCACATATCTAATTCCACAAACCATATGCAATCCTTTCCTTTGAGACATTCAAGAGAACAAAATCAGAAAGACACAATCTGATAGTACCATGCACCTTTTTATCTATCTTCTCCCAATCTTCATCACTCATTTTCTTGGGTTTCTTTTCATTTGTTATAGCTACCCATTGATCTCGTTCTTCAAGGAGATCCTC